>CM072919.1:70088602-70268811 GCA_037013685.1 Acridotheres tristis
TAAGAGACCTTGTAGCAGCTGGATCTTCCTCCATTTTCCTCGCTTCTAGCAGGTAGCTAGAAGTGCTGTTGAACGGTCTGTACTTTCTGAGAAGATTTAATAAACAACCAAGCCCAAACACGAGAAAAACTGTTTCCGTCATGTATTTGTTAATCGTGGCTCTGAGTGAAGGCAGAAGAGACTGAGGCAAACCACTCATTAGGTGGTGTTACAGACCATCAGCTGGTCCATACCCATGGAGCACACGCTGGGGAGTGCAGCAGCAGCATCCCACTCACCTCCTGGATCATGGTGGCAGCCAGGGAATAGACCACGCCGATCCACACCTCGTTGGACTGGACGCTGGAGGTGTCGGGCACACCTTCGGGTCTCATGCCATTCACGGCCCCCATGGTGCCGTCTGCAAAGCTCAGCACGTTCTTCTCAAAGATGGTCTTGAGTGCGCTGAGGATGTGACTCTTGGGGAAAACCTGGGTGGACAGAGATGGGCTTGGTGCTCATGTGGACCCCTCAGCCGGGGTCTGGAGTGGGAATAAAATTTTCCATGAGGGAAAGGGCAACACTGCTCGCTGGGTCAACAGCAAAAAATTCCTACCTCAGAAGAGTAACAGGAGGCAGTGAAACGTCTCTTTCCCCAAAAGGATTAAAAAAGCCCTAAAGTACTTAACAGAGACGTGTTGAACCACGTTCCTCAAGAGGACATTGACTAGTTGATGAGCTGTCAATCTCCAAAAACAGCTTCTCACCCACAGTCACTGGCCAACCCCTTCCACATTGCTTGGGGGTTTGCTTTGGGGACCTGGCCAACCACAACATCCTCATCTGCTTTATGGTTGTCACTTGCAGGAGACAAGAGCCATGAGGCTCATGAGCACAGTGCAGGGACTTGCCAGACACTTTTTCTCAGACTGGTGACACCAGAGTCAGGGGAAGCAGAGGCTGGGATGACACCAGGCAAGATCTTGCCAAGGAAGGCTGGGCAATCCAACCAGACAGCTTGGGCAGACTCAAAGCAAAAGCTGCAAATCCCTTCTCTCTACGCTCAAGCCAAGTGTCCCTGCAGACATTTTTCCCAGTGTGCCTCATCTGGAGATAAGCCCAGGGGATGCTGTGGCAATCAGTGAGGGGCTGCTGTGCCCATCTCTGGCAGAAGCTTTTGGACACACTTTCTTCAGGACTGGATCACAGGCTGCTCTTACATCGCATTTCTGACTTGTTCACTGCTGACTTGTGCACACAGCAAGGCCACATTAATGAGGTTATGGACAGGAGTGAGGCCAGCCAGGCAATGGATAAAAATACATGGAAAAAATCCATGAAATATCCTAGAAACAGAGGACAGGAATTCACTAGTCTCACCTCCAGTCAGCTCAGAGCTCACCAGAGAGCAGGAAGAAGTGTCACCTTCAGCAGCAGGAATCTGAGGCTGGGGAAAGGCAGGCCAGATTCTGGACTCCACCACATTTACTGTTTCCTCCCCAAAAGGAACTGCAGGAGGCATTTGTTGCAGGAGGGCCTGATCCTGCCTGGAGCCCCAGGCACAGCCCCAAACCCACTCTGGCTTAAACACAGGAAGGAACAACGAGGTAAAGTCACCTGAAGCTCCTTTCTGCTTTCCCAACAGTCAATGAAGTGGTTTGTCACCCTCTCACAGACAAAGCCACTCCCTGCTTCATTCAGCTGAGGCCTTTGCCTGTCCATGTCCACCAGAAAGCTTTGCTGTGACAACTGCCCACAGTTTATAAATAATCTAATGGTTCTCCACTGCCCCTCTCTCTTTCAGGCATTGCAGCACCAGCAGCTGCTCTGAGCATCCCACCAGACATGAGGAGTCTGCAGCCATTTCTCCTTTTGCAACTGAATAGCCACAGTCTTCAGGACTTGGAATAAGCTTTAGTTCCCTCTAATATTAATTCTGGACTTTTTAGGGCAGTATTCTACCATTTTTAAACAATAGTATCTTGCCCAGAGCCCCCTGCTGGGGCCAAAGCTAGCTGCAGTTACACCTCCCTGCTGAATGTCTCTCTGTGAGGTTTTGGTTTAAGATGGATTCTGCTGCATCCATCCAACAGCCTCCACTAGTGCGTGCAGAATGAGAGAGCAGGCAGGTGCCTGCTGGCCCTATAGTGTAACCTCCAACACGTGCCAGCCCTGCTGCTGCTTCCCTCCTGCCCCAGGTCCCACCTCACCGCAGCCACACCAGGCAGCCCCTTCTCTTACCTCAAACTCCCCTTGGTCCAGACCACAAGCTCCGAGAAACCACTGCCCAGCACACTGGTCTGACATGATGCTGCTGGATGTGTCACTTCCACTGCTATCATAGTTGTAGTATTTTCCTGGAAAAGGCAGGGAACAGTTTAAAAGCAATAGATTAGGATACTGGCTCATGTGAACTGTCCCTACACATCTCCCTGTGCAGCAGGAGCACAGATGCTTTTCCCACAAGACTCTTGTTTCTTTCCCACACCTTCCCCTCCTAGACACCTGCTTCTTCCCCTCCATTCAGAGGGGCAGCATCTCCCTTCCTTCTCCCCATCTTGCAGGGACAGTGTTGCCCCTTCCTTCCCCCATTCTCCACAAGGCTCCATGATCCAAGGAGGAGCCACTCCCTCCCAAAAGGGGCGCATGATCTGCTGAACACTGTTCCCCACTGCTGAGCACCCACCATTCCAGAGCATCCTCTCAAAAGCCTCCTTGCCCTTGTTCAGGATGTCGAGGTACTTCTGCTGGATCTCAGTATCCCCAAGCACCTCTGCCATCTTGCACATCATGCAGACAGCAGCCAGCCACAGTCCACCACAGTAGGCACTGCCAGAGCAGAACAAGAGAAGCATCAGGAATGTGGGACGCCTCAAGGGTTCCGTGATAAATGGGATACAAGGCCCCAGCTCTGAGCTATGTGCCTACCCCACAGCCCCCATCTCCAACCACCATCTGCCTCTCTTGCTCACCTGGCTCCGTGCACCACCCATGCATCATACGTCTGGTCAGCAAAGCCACTGTTTTCAATGAGCCCATCGTTATCTGTGTCAAACTTCAGCTCTGACTCCATCACAGCCTGTGGGAGAGGCAGGAGATGGTCACACAGTCCTCACATCCTAGAAGCTCCTCACACTCTGCTCAGGAGCATCTATCCTCTCAGGAAGCTGCTTGGCTCCTGAAGGAAGTGGGAAAGGGTAAGTGCCCTGTGATCTATCTCCCAGTACCTGGCACACTGGCCACATGTCCTGCAGGTACAGGGAGTCACGTGTCAGGTAGTAGTCACGGTACACCTGCAGCACAAACTTCAGGTTGAGGTCCTTCCAGTCAGCAGTGTCGTGCATCAGGTAGGCATTGACACGCTGCCATGGCTCATCATCTAAACCAGGACAGACCACATGGAGCGAGGCAGAAAGTAACAAACATCCCTCCTCCTACACAGGAGCGAGGGGTGCTGTGATCAAACAGCACTGAAATAATATGTTGTACCCTGTGCCATCTCTAGCGAGAACAGCCTTCCTGCTACTTCCCTCCGTCTCCCTTGTAAAAGCTTCATGCAGCACGGTCTTCATCACCACCCCACACCATCCAGCTTTCCATTCCCAGAAAATACAGAATCACAGAATCATTTAAGTTGGAAAAGACCTCTCAGCACTGCTAAGTCCACCACTGAACCATATCCCTAAGTGCCACATCCACACTTCTCTTAAATACACCAGGGATGCAACTTCCCAGGCAGCCAGTTCCAATGCTTGACAATAAGAAACAGTATATTTTATGCACCATACCCATTTCCCACGGCTTGACCTCCCATCTTCTCCCCCATAGGCCAAATAGACCCCTCACCTGGGTCTCCAATATCATGTGGCACCACATTCTTCATCTTCACCTGGGATGTCTGACCACACATCAGGTACTGCCGGGGCTGGACATCCTCGTTCACAACAGCAGCAGCTGCAGAGAACACAAAGCAGGACATGTAAGAAGGGCAGCAGAAACTGCTGCAGAAAGATACAAGCATAAGCACAGGCAGGCCCACCAGCATGCAAGGCTGCCCTTTGGAGTTCCAAGATCACAGCCCTCTGCAAAGGCCTGAGGGGACAGGCTGCTCACCATCCCCCTTTGCTGGCCTGTGCTCCATACCCCTCCCCAGGCCACCGCCAAGAAGCCACCAAACCCAGCCAGAGGACTGGGAGTCTGCAAACAGCTCCACGTCTGCTCTGCAAGGGGCACAGACTGAGATGGGAAGACCAGGGGCTCCCCCAGGGCAGGCAGAGCCAGCTCTGCATCCCCAGCATGGCAAGAAGGCACCCCCAGTGCTGGGCACAGAGATGCTGAGGCAGAAACACTGCAGGGCTGCAAGTCCTGGGCACAGCAGAGAGGCTGGAGGGGGATGCTGCCTCCATGGCACACATCTCTACAGCAGCAGCTCTCTCAAAGCCTTCCATCTCTTCCTGAGGGGAAGCCCTGAGCAGGCAGCAAGGCAGGGCCTCTGGGGACACTCACCAATGTCATACTGCAGGCTGATCTGCAGCTTGGGCCACAGCATGATGAGAGCGAAGGAGGCGTAGAAATGGACATCGTAGGTGTTGTACATGCGGTACTCCTGGCCTGGCAGGACAGGGCAGATGGTGAGGGAAAGGAGACTGCCATGGGGAGGGGAAAAGGGGGAAAGGTCCTCCCTCCACATGGCCCAGGACAGGGGCATCTTTCCCAGCACAGGCAGAGGCTACCATTCAAAGAGGGTTTCATTCTCTACATAGAGCATCAGGCATCTGGGGAACACTTCATGCCAGATCCTTCAGGGCTCCAAGGGGCTTTCCTGGGAATTGAACTGCTCCCTACACACTGGAGTGTGAAAAACATCCCCACAGCAGGTTAAAAACACATAACTACACTCGTGGGAGGGGCTGAGTTGGGCGAATCCCTCACATCCTTGTGAGTTACCTTCCAAATAAGCAAACCTTCCGTACTCCCGCAGGACAGGGAGGAGGTGGGAGAGTCCCGCCCCCGCCGGCCCCTGCAGGTCCTCGGCACAGCAACCAGGGGGCACCTCCATCCAGATGGTCCCCCCATCCGTCATGAAGTAGAGCTCATTGAAGAGGGCTGACTTGTACCAGGACGGCAGCTGGCTGCGGGAAAGAGGGAAACTCACCCTCAGAGGCCGAGGTGGGGATGCTCCTGCGGCAGCCAATCCCAGGAGGCCCCTGGGAAGGATGCTCTCATCTGCCCTACCTGTTCTCCAGGATAGGATTCTGCCATGCTTCGATCTTCCTCTCCCACTCCTCGTAGTGTGTCAGGGCATAATGGGACAGGGCAGCAGCAGCATCGCCTTCGCTGCCAAAAAACCGGGTGTACCGCCTGCAAGTGAGGGTTTGGTGAGCACCCTGTGGGCTCCACCTGGGAAACCCACATGGACACTACAGACTACAATGAACAGCAGAACTCAACTGCTAGTGCAGGTGAATGGGGGAGCAGGGCCTGGGAGCAGGTCCCCTCCCTGAGCTGGCAGGGCCACACCACAAGGAGTGGGTGGCAAAAGGTCCCCACGTGGTACGTAAGCCAGGAAAGAGGGAAAAGGGGGCTTTGGGGGCATGAGCCAAACATCACTGGAGACAACCCACCTACCTGACATGCAGCTTCTCCTTGGAACCAAAGTGAACACAGGGCATGTCCCAAGCCAGGGCCAACTCCAGTGTCTTGTGCCCATGGGCAGGCACCCTGCAGCTGGCACACACTGCTGCTGCTGTTACCTCCCCCTTCTCTGTCGGTCTGCTTTTACCTGCCAGGAAAATTTAAGAGATTCTTAAGCAATCAAGGAAGACCAAAGGGAGGGTAACTGAAGTTCACACCCACCTTGAGGGAGATGAAGGTGGGCCCCTTTGAGACCAAAGCCCTTGTACAACCTGGAAGGTACAGCCCAGGGCTTTAAGGGAGGATGTTGCCCCAGGAAAAAAATACCTTCCTTGAGAGGAGTGGTTAAAAGGATTCAGTCATCCAAGAACAGGAACAAATCAGGCAGGAAAAGCCACCAGGCATGAATGGAAGCTACAGAGTATCCCATGACTCTGTATCTGCACACTGCACTCAGAGACACTGCGACTTTCTAGGGACAGTCATTGTTTCCAGCTTTTTGCAGGGCGCTTGAGCCATGCTGGTATTTAAGAAAAGCCCTGAGGTGGCTGGATAATTATATGCTGGTTCTGACATGTGTACAAAGTAAACTCATTAGAGCAACATAAGCACAGATCCTGACTATGATAATGTCTGGCATGCATGAAGGAAAACCACATCCCAATAGCCTGGAGAGTACATCTAGGCAGGAAGCTTGCTTTTCTGGAAAAAATTACATAGCAAACAATTCATTTACATAATTTAAGCCTCAAGAAATCTTGCAAAGACTCAACATCACTAGTTTGTCAGCACCATCCTTGTTTAAAAACTGACAGACAGTACGGAAGTGGTCACCTATTACGGCAATAGGCGGTGAGCAGCAAGGGCTGGAGATGCCACCCAACTTCAAGGCTCCTCCCATGGGAGGGACCAGACACCTGAGGATGGATGCAGAATTATCAAAGGAATACCAGAGATGTTCAGAGAACTGTTACAGTAGGAAGAGGACAGCAAGTGACGGCAGCACTAAACCGAAGCACTGTAAAAGGCTGGCAGGAAAAAATCTGCTGTGACACAGCTCATGTATCTGGAAACAGGGACTGAGGGAAGGTGGTGGGCAGCATACCGGCTCCCTAGCAGAAATCTCAATTCAGTATGCAACCACACAGAGAATAATGTGATACTGGCACATAAAACCAATACCCAAGGACAGTCTGAAAGTGATATGAACAGCTTTGGAGAGCCACAGCAAGGACAAGCAATGAGAAGTTTGGATATAGCCTGCATCGGGGAATAAGCCACAGCATCCTAGAGGGATTTTAACTAGTCAAAGAGGCTGAAGGAAAGAACTCTGCCCTGGCTTGGGTGCTCAGAATCAGCATGGACACCCATTTCCCCTGCTCCCGCTCCACCCAGCCCACAGAGGATGGAGGCACTCACCAGTGGGTGAATCCAGCCTGCCATCCTGCAGGAGGTCCTGCCACACCTCTCTACCCAATCCCGTGGGATTGAATGCCGTGACATGGGTGACTCCTGTGCCAGCCTGGGGAAGGGAAGAGCACCATCAGGGAGGGGCTGCTACTTTGGAGAAGATTAATGCTCTCCACTCCCCAATACCACCATCAGGACGTCACACTCATTTCCCATGTGCTGCCCAGCAACTCGAGCTCGAAACTTATTGCCTCAGCTGCTCTCCTGACACCATCCCCAAAGAGGGTGCCCTCAGAGAAGTCATGTCCCCACTCCTGGCGTCAGGCAAGCGCTGCGAACCCGTGCCAACCCCAACGCGTTGCACGCCCATCCTTTACCAGCTGCCTGCCGGCAGCTCTCCCACATCCAGCAGGGCTCTCCAGCAGAAGCCACAGCAGCAGGGCCAGCCCTTTACCTTCTCCCGGGCAGAGATGGCCAGGGTGAAGGGGTTCACGGCCGGGCAGTGGTGCAGCAGGACTCCAGCAACCCGCTCGCCATCCTTCTGGAAGGTGAAGGGCTCGTTCCAGTGCCCGCCACTCCTGTCCTCCTTCTCTCCCGTGCCGTTCTGCAGGCTGAACATGATGGACACTTCCACGTCCTCATCCCTGCCGTTCTCCACCTCCCAGACGAATACTCCCACTGGCAGGCTGGAGTCCTGACACAGACACACAACGCTGTCTACAAAGCTGCTGCTCCACAGGCAGCTGCCCCAGCATCATTTCCCCCGCTGCCGGGGCCACCACGCAGGATGCAGCAGGAGCAAGAGCACTGGGAATAATAACTTGGAGTCTGCTGCCAAGCTGAGGAGAAGCAGCAGGAGCAGAGGAATTTGGGAGGCAGGCAAGACAAAATTGAAAAGAGAAGCCCTGGGCTGGCAAAAACCACGCCGGGCAGCAGAGAGACGGAAAGCGGCGTTTAGGGCTCAGCCGGGTGTCTCATCACTCATCTGCTCGGCAGGTTGATACAGGCTCACGTGCTGTGCCGGGGTAAGAGGAAGGTCAGACGTGTCAGCGGCATCGCTGCCACCCTCGCCTGGGGCTGGCAGCCAGCACGGGCACCGTGGCAGCGCTGAGCCATCCCTTGCTGCAATTCCCTGCTCCCTCATGGCTGTGGGGATTTCCCTGCCTGGGACCACTGCTGAGTGCAGACAGGGGGAAATGCTGGGAAACCCGGCTTACAAGCAACTCTGCCCTCGGGGATGCTGTCACTGCCTTACCTTGTAGTCATGGGGGATGACAGGAGACACCTGTCGGCAAGTGAGCACCACCTTCTGCCCCGGCAGCTCGTAGACCAGCCAGGCACGGGGGTACAGGGCATGGTAAAAGGCGTAGTGGCCACAGTAGCCCCAGTTCCAGCCCTGCAGGCTGCTGGGTTTCTCCACGGACAAGACCTGCTGGTAAATCGTCTGCCCCTTGCACCGCAGGCACACCGTGAACTGTGGAGGAGAGGAGCAGGTGCAGGGGATGAGATGAGCCCCGGGGCAGATGTCCCAACCAGCCAGGCTGCTGCAATGACACTCACTCCCCATCAGACCCTACCTGATTGGCGATGACGGTTTCATAGCTGTAAAGACCAGGGTTCAGCTGCCAGCGGCAGAACTCTCCCCGCCAGCCACGGGTGATGGTGCCTCCCCCGATCCCGCCTAGTGGACACCCTGACAAAGACACCCACAGTTAGCACCCCCATTCTCCCCTCCAGTAGCTCCTAACTCAGGAACTCTCCCCATGTATCTCTACAGGGGAGAGCCACTCAGCATTGCTCACATCACAAAAGCTCCTTGACTCACTTGTTCCATCAAGCACCTTGATGGCCCTGATTCACAATCCCTGCCCACCCCAGTGCCCAAAGTGGAGGCTGACCATAGATCTGCTGCAGAGGAACAGCACACAAGAGGTCAATGAAGGCAGATTTCTTCTCTATACGGGTCTTTTTGATCCACCACCTGAAGTATCTGTAAGGGAAAGAGAAGTATTAAAGAAGTCAGAAGCAGGCAACACCATGCCCAGTGTCACTGGGCAGGATGAGCATGGGTTGAGCTTTTCCTCCTTACAGAGATAACCTATGTAACCTACGTCCCAGTGCCCATGGCACAAGGGGTGATAAAGCTCTATCACCCATCTGGAGCATGCATCAGTCAACAAGGACAAGGAGGCAGAGTTCAGGCAGCTCAGGACTGACTGCAAGGGCAACTCAAGAGCAGAACTCCCAGCTCATGTAGCACAGGAGGTCTTCCCAGTCATTCATGGAGAAGTGTGAATGCACACAAGGACCACCACCACCTCCATCCTGGCACACAGGGTCCTGCTAAGGAAGGCCTGCAAGCAGAGGTGCAACACAGAGGAGACACACTGCTCCAAGGACACGAGCCTTGATCTTCAACCTCCATGCCCCCACTGCCACACACTACCACATTGCTGTGCCACATCATTAGGGGCAGAGGGCACAGGGCAGCCTTGCCCTGGAAGTGGTAATGGTTGCTGTCTGCAGCTGGTAGAATCCTGGGGACTTGCCCCTGCCCACATACCAGCTATGCAGACCACATTGCCCATCAGATAATTTCTCACCCAAAGGTTTGGTAATCAAGACACCCAAACAAGGGTACATCTGTGGCTGGGTGTGCCAGCACCACTCCAGGCAAGAGGAGCAGGGCTGGGCTCCGAGTGAGTGCTTGTAAAGTAGTGTCTTTGGCTAATAAACTGCCCCAAGTTAAGCCTTCTCTACAGAGACAATTAGCACACGGAAACCAGCTACCACACCAGAAGCTGGAGAACCTTGCCTGGGTCAGGCAAGACCCAGCTGGCAGTTCCATGGCCCTGGGTGCCAGGTGGGCAGTGAGGGCCACAGGAGTCCCAACAGTGAGCAATGTCTTTGAGCTACCTGCAGACACCCATGCCATACTGCTGAGTAGAAAATCACCCCAAACAGGAGCACACAGCCTGTCCTACCTCTCGTTTCACAGGATGCAGAGCACAGGCAATGGGCAATGAGCAATAATCCCCGGGGACATGTACACCCAGGAGCAAGGGGGAGAGGCTCTTCCACGATACCTCTACTACTATGCTTCCCAAACAGAAACAACCCACACTTGACTTTTTGGCTACTTACTGAGCATTCACCTTTATTCATTAATATCTAAGGTCCCAAACCCCTGCTCAGCATGAGATTTCCTGGGTTGCAGTCTCACAGGACCTAACTGCAGCCTGCTCTGCACTTCTACAGATCCAGCTTTGTGTTTGACTGTCTATGGATGTTTTGTTCACAGAGGTTCAGGGCATGATGATGAGAACGAGCCTGTCCTGCTTGACTGCCCTGAGCCAGAGCCTGCCAGTATCTTCCAGCTATATCTGCTGCAACTGCTTTTCTCCAGCCGGGACAGCCCCGGACTTACCCTGCCAAGGCGAGGTTTTGGCAGTGCTCTCTCTCTCAAGGAAATGATTATTATTCTTTTTCAACCTAGCATCAGGGAACCAGTCCAGCTGCTTCCCCAGCAGGCTTCTGGCAACAGGAAATAAAGTGTCCAGGCAGAGTGGCTGCAGCACGGCCTAGCAGGGCATCCTGACTCCCCAGAAAGGAGGCAGGAGAGAGATTTCAGGAAGCAGTTTTTACAGGAGAACACAGTAGAAGTTTGGGATTTACTGCCACTGCAAAAGTAATTTTCTCATCTCAATAGCAAACTCTTCTTGTGCCAGCTTCTCCCAAAATCACACAAGTCAAGAAGAGAAGCCCAGTGGTCAATGCCCAATTGCTGGCTATTAAGAACTCTGATAAGGCTGAAGAATAACCAGGAGACTTTGTGTTCTGTAGCACCAAAAGCCGTGACAGGGCTGGAGGGCATTTCTTCCCCTTCAAATTGGGAGTGGAATTAAAATCTGTCTGAACATTATCCAGCTGATCAGGATTCATGCTGTGACCCTGCTCAAGACACATGAACCACCTCTATGGAAACCTACTTGCACCTCTTCTCCTGCCTTGCCTGTCTCAGCTGAGTCCTCTGCACAACCCTTTCTTTCCAGACATGCATGACCCCCACAGTTACCCCTATGAGCCCTGATTAACAAAAAGTCCTGCCCCAGGGCCGTCAACACCCCCAGCCGTGTCACCCACACCTAGGACTGGTGCTGCAGAAGACAGCACTCATCATCACGTTTAATCTGACACAATAATGTCAACCCAGGATGTGGTGGATCCTCTGCCAGTCCTGGACCTCCTGAGCCCAAGATGTGCAGTGACCCCAAGGTGCTCCCAGTGGCTACAAGCACCTGCACCAGGTGACTTTGCACTTGATGCACCAAGCCATGCCAAGTTCTGAGAACATCTCTGGCACAGGGGCCACTCAGCATGGGTCATTCAGGAAAGGGCAGGCCAATCTGCAGGGCTTCACCGATCCCTGCACCGTGACACAGAACTGAGCTACAGGTTCCTCTTGCAGCACCATCCCTGAATGGGCTGTCCTTTCAGCCAGCAATGTTTGCCTTGGGTTTTAAATCAAACCCACACAGATATTTCTCGTCAGCCTAGCACTTCGTCTCCTCTGCTCTTGAGGCTAGAATCTCCTTGCAAGCAAGCTCTTGCCATTGCAAAAGTATTTTGATGTAACAACCAAATTACCTCCAAAACTTGAACAGGAGAAGAGGGAGTAGTTTGACTTCAAACTTCTTGCTTTCAAAGACCTTTTCCAAGGACTGATAAAAGGCACTTCCAGACTTCAATGAGAACAAGGCTAGGATCACTTCTCCTCCCTGCTCACCCCACCAGAACTTCATGCTTTCCCACATGCTCAGCTCATCCCAATCTGCCACGGTGGCTTTTCCAGCAGCCTTTATCTCTGGTGCATGACCCACACTCTCCCTTCCCCAGTGCCCAGGCTCACACCAGGTTGTCTCAGGTCAGACCAGTATGTCGTGCACCCCGAAGCAATCTAGAATCTGCCCTTTCATCCAGCTTTGCAGGAACCAGCTTGGCAAGCAGCAGCCTCCAAGGACACCAGCAAAATATGGAGGCAAGAGTCATAAACCCAGCACAAGGAAATAAGTAATGCCATCACTGGTCACAGCGTTCAGCCTGACGGGTGCACAAACACTGCCAGCAGTCGGACTCCAGCATTAAAGGTTAAGACAACAGTCGCTTTCTACGCGTGCTCTCTGTCGTTACTTTCAGCTCATCCCAACGCAAAGCCGGGAGAGGTGCCCCGTTCCCAAACCTGCCACAGCACACAGCGTTCCAAACTCCTCCCAGCTGGCCCCAGTTTAACCTCCGGCTGCCAGTATTGGGACGATGCCGGGGAGGATGCGGCAGCGATGAGTCCTGGGGGTGGGAGATGGGGGTCCCCATCCCGCAGCGATGCCCGCGGTCCTCCCAGCTCCCCCCGTTTTGAGGAGCCCAGGCACCGGGTGTCACCCCTTTAGCACCAATTGCTCCCAGTGCCGGTGCCAGGAAGGCTGGAGGGTGCCGGCGGCTCCGGGCGGCAGGAGGGCGGCTCCCGCCAGCCTCAGGCCTTCCGTGATCTGCCAGACTCTGCCCCTCCATACACCGGGATGCCGCCGGTGCACCCCCGGGGCGAGGCCCCCGCGGCTCCGAGCGGCTCCAGCGCAACGCTGTGCTCCCCGCGGGACGCCCTCCCTCGTCCCGGTGTGTTCCCGGCCCTCTCCATCTCCCGCCGTACCGCAAGCCGAGGCCGATGTGCCGCAGGACATCGCGGACCGGCACGTCCCCCGCGCCGTAGGGCTGCCGCAGCTCCTCGAAGCTGTGTGCCAGGCAGACGCGCCAGCCGTCCGCCGCTACGCCGCGGCCCTGCGCTGCCCCCTCGTAGCGCCGCATAAGCGGCCCCACCGCCGCCACCTCCTCCTCCGCCGCCGCCATCACCGCCCCCCGCCCCGTGCGCGCCCTCTTCTTCACCGCCCCGCCCCGCCCTGCCCGCGCCCCCGGGGCACGGCAGAAACACAGACCCGCCCCGCCACCGGTCCCCGGGGGCGCCTGGCCGAGTGCGGCCGAGCGGATTCCGAGAGTAGCCGAGCGCTAAGTGAGCCTTGCTGAGGGGCATACGAGAGTTGCCGAGGGCTGCCCGATAGCTGCCGGGAGCTGACAGTGCGCCGACCGAGGGTGCACGAATTCTGCCCGAGTTTTGCCGAGTGTAAACCGAGTGTTGCCGAGTGTAAACCGAGTGTTGCCGACTGTAACCCGACTATTGCCGAGTGTTGCCGACTGTAACCCGACTATTGCCGAGTGTTGCCGACTGTAACCCGACTATTGCCGAGTGTTGCCGAGTGCAAGCCGAGTGTTCCCGAGCGCTGCCCGAGCGTTGCCCGAACTCTGCCCGAGCGCTGCCGATCCCTGCCGAGCGGCTCAGGGGAGCCGGGCCTGCAGTGGTGCCGGACGGCGAGCTCGGCCTGCGCGGGTGGTGAGTGGGCCTGAGGCGGGAGCTGCGGAAAGTTTGCAGCCCTGTGTCCCTCATCCCTCGGGTAGAGCTATCCGTGTGCGTGTCTGCGTTAGAGACCGCAGGGTTGGGGGTATCAGAGCCGTCCTTTCTCACAATCGCGGTGTTTCCCGGCCCCCCTGACCTGTGTGGACCTGGGAAAAAGACTTAAGTGTTTGTAAGGATGGGGCTGTGCGTGTTTTCCCTCACACTTCTGTGTGTGTGTGTATCTGTGTCCCCATTCCCCCTCAGTTACGTTGCCTAGCCGTGTCTCCGTGACAGCACAAGGGTGAATAGCTTTAAACTAAAAGAGACTACGTTTAGATTAAATATTAAGAAGAAATTCTTTACTGTGAGGGTGGTGAGACCCTGGCACAGGTAGCCCAGAGAAATTGTAGTTGCTTTATCCCTGGAAATGTTCAGTTCCAAGCTGGATGGCGTCCTGGGCAATCTGGTCTGGTGGGAGGTGTCCCTGCCCATGGCAGGGGATTTGGGAAAAAATTATATTTAAGGACTCTTAAACCCCAAACCGTTCAGTGATTCCTTGAGACTATGATTCTGTGATAACATGCCCACTGTTGGCTTTTTTTGGCAGGTGTGCACCAGGATTGTCCAAACCATGATCGAAGTGTTGGCCAAGCTGGGCCGTGGGCCCGTGTTCCTGGCAGGGGAAGTGCTGGAGTGTGTGATCACCTTTACCAACCCATTATCAGCCTCATCGACCTCGGCCAGCAGGTACAGGTGCCTGTGCTAGTCCATGCAGGGAGTCTCCAAATGTTGGAGCTGCCTGGGTCCCTCTAGAGGGAACAGACCACCCTCTCTCCCCTCTCTGGAGTAGTAGTCATGGCTGCATTGTGGGGCAATGGTGCCAGCTCAGCCCCTTGTGACTTCCCTACTTGAGGCACTCCCTTAAGGAGGCCTTGCACCATCTCAATTTTGGGGGCCAAGCTGAGGTAATTATGCTGGTTTTGTGCCCCCAAGAAGTAGACAAGGAAAGAACTATGCAGTTAGGGATCCTCTGTCCCTCAGGTGAGCCCTTAGTGACAGTGACTGGCAGAAAATGAAGCCGAACTGGCTGTCAAAGTGGGATATCTGGTCACACCAGGGTGACAGTCCCACAGAGCAACATCCAGGCAACGTCATTATTTCCTGCATTTGTGGAAGGAGCTCTCTTTTGTCCAGCAGTGCTGGATAGATCAGTGTCATCCCTTCTACAAGAGATGGCAGACAAAAGGGAGAGTCTGAATGGGGCACCTTCTGCGGCCGCATTTTCTGTGGCCCAGCCTTTGAGCACTGCATCTCCCATTATCAGTGCTGAGGAATGTGAGAAGATGGGAGCTTCCCATATTGGCTCACAGGGGGTGACTCCATGTCACAAGTAATCACCCAAAGCCTTCATGTCCGCTGAGTGTGTGGCCTTGTCTGATTCTATAGGGAGTGGAGAGTGCTTTCTCATCTTGAGTCCTTCCTGGGAAGTGTCTGTTTCCAGCCCTGTCAGGTTCAGCATGTTTTCATCACCAGTATGATATTCACATGTGATTGTTTGGGTGGGTGCTCCCGCAGTGCCTGCAGTCTCAGCAGCAGAGGGCTTCTGTATTGCCTTCCTTAACTTTCCATCTTTTCTTCCTATTTCCTTTTGACTGCTGAGTTCAGGTGCAAATTCAGCTGTGGCATAAGCATCCAGCTTCCCAGAGTTTTGTCGTTTGTGATGACAAGAGCTGTTTTGCCTGCCTCTGAGACATGTGGCGCTGCAAGGGTACCAGGTGGCATGGTTTGGGAGGTTTGCAGTGCATTTATGACAGCTTCATTTAAAACTTCAGATGTGTTGCATCTGTAGAAGATTGCCTCTTGAAAAAGAAAAGTTTTTAAATAATAAGAAAAACCCCAGGCAATCAATTGGATGAGACCTGGCTAAGTTAAACGACTGGCAACAGCAAATAGATTGCTGGTTTGGAAAAGGAGGCTATGGATTGTGTAAAGGCAGGAGCTAGATCAAAGCACTGTGACTGCAGCAGGCAGATAGACCTGTCAGAGCCTGGAAGGTTTTGGGGCTGACAGGTGGAGAGACAGAGAGGCTGCATTTTGAGCACAGGGACAGAATTGAAAGAAAGGCAGGAAATGAATGTGATAGTGGAGTACAAGAAACAAATCTCTTCTAGTCAGAGGCTGCATGGAGCGTGTCCTATGTAGGCTACAGGAGATGTGAGGGAAGGTGAAACTGGAGGGAAGTGACCTCAACACCAGTGCAGGATCCTCCACTGCTGAACAAGCACCAGCTGAACAAGCCAGCTCTGCTGGCAGGAAGGGACATGCAAATTTTGTTGGGACATCTGGCTAGAAAAAATTAAAACAATCTAGCGACATATTGTAAAGCAATATTGAAAAAGAAAGAAAAAATACCCAAAATACAGTGTTTGAAGGTACTGTAATCATTCTAAGCTTATATAAATTTAGCAAACATTGCCTCAAGCAAGAGCAGTTCTCTACTTCCAAACAGCAGATACCTTACAACAAAATAAACAAATGGCAGCCCTGATGGAAAATGTACCACGCTGGTACTTTTGAAAATGCAGAATTACAGCTGTAGAGCTCGAAGCAACTAGCTATAATAACTGAGGTGTGTTTGGGTAAGGGCAGCCAGCACATACAAAAGATCAAATAACACATCATTAGTCAGCTGACACAAATACAGCACACCTTTTTACCTGGTTCATCTAGATCTTTAACTGCTCTGATGTGTCGCATGGAGGGACAACTGTGTGCCACAAAAAATCCCACTGCCACCTAAAGCTCTGGTGTTGGTGCTTACTAATCAGATCATGATGTTAGAAAACACCAGAGGAACTATTCACTGGCTGAACTATGGAGACCGCTATTGACATAAAAACAGATGAGTGATTTGGAAATGGAAAGATGTCACTAGTACCATGGGAAGTGCCCTATGGAATGGCTGACATCACAGCAGAGTCCAAAACATGAGACTGTTTTTTGTGCCGGATGCATGGCCCTACATTAATTCCTGTGGCTGTACAGAGAGGGGTCAAAATGACACCTTTGCCTCCCCTATTGCCGTCAGCAAAGTCCTCACATAAGGAGAAGTAAGTAGGTCCTGATGAAAGACCCAGAAGCATCCTTCTTTGGTCTGGCACAAACAGCAGCTGATGTTCTTGTTGGGGATGGTGCTGTGAGGCCAGAGGGAGCATGTCTGTGCCTGTCTGTCCCAAGGAGTTTTGAGCTTGGGGCATCTCCATGCTGTAGGCACGGGCAGCTGAGTTCAGGTTGCAGGAATTTGTTGCTTTAGAATTTGCCCACTTCTCTAATGGTTTTGTTGTTACCAGAGTGCTTCTCTGTGTCTCACCTCTAAACTCATAGCTGAAAGTCCTCTGCCAGGGCCCACATCCGTCAGCTCGAGATGTCCTTCAAAGGGTGCAGTGAGTGGCCATTCCTAATCTCTGCATGATGAGAAAGATGAACAAATGAGTAAGGCTTTGGACTGAATCTTGGAACACTTGGTCTCAGCATGTGTGTTGAAAGATCCCTGTGAAGTTTTGCACAAGCCACCTTGTCTCTTGTCCTCATGGAAGGGGACAGGGGCTGCAACCTCCACTGCCTGTTGTCCTCTGCCGTTAG
Organism: Acridotheres tristis; assembly: GCA_037013685.1. NCBI lineage: Eukaryota > Metazoa > Chordata > Aves > Passeriformes > Sturnidae > Acridotheres > Acridotheres tristis. The sequence continues at coordinate 70,105,707 of CM072919.1, forward strand.
TGAGCAGCCTGTTCCTTGGAGTAGATGTGTTTTCTCGTGCCATGTCAGTGCTGTGCCAATGGTGTTCTGGCTCAGACTGCAATTATTGCTGCTTAGAAAAAGTACTTGGGCTGCAGCGCCAGGTTTTGGGTGAAGCTGTTGTCAGCATCTGTGGTGGAAGTGGCTTTGAGTCAGCATCCCAGCTTCAGCTTACTCCCAAGACTTGTTGGAAGGGGATTGTGAGAGTGGCTTCAGTGATAGTGAAGCAAGGCCTTCCTTCCGGCAAGTCTTGCATGGAACTGGTGGACAGAGTTGCTCTTCTCCCAGTTCCTGCCTGCTGGTTTAAAGCAGAGATATGAGTGTTCCTCTTTGCTTTCAGTGAGATGCTGGCATGGGCCAGTGCCCAGATCCACTGCCAGTTTCATGCCAGCGAGAACCGGGTTGCACTCCCTCCCTCTGATGGCAGCAAGCACGATGTGCAGGCAGAGAATGAGACCGTCTTTGTCCCCAACAGAGGTGAGTGTCACTCCTGTCTGTCACCCAATGGGGACAGTGAGAGCACAGTGGACAGGAGTCAAGCAGACCATACTGTGTGTGTCTTGATGCAGTATGCATAGAAGCGAGTGTGGAGTTTGTGTTGCTTTCCTGGTGATGGGTGTTGTGGGACTTTGTTAATACTGAAATCACAGTGACACTGGCTTGGATTGAAACACAACAATTGTTTGTCCAGTTGCAGTGACAATGTCTCATGATATGACCAGGGCAAGAGATGCTTCCTCCTTGGCTCTCCCTGTTGCTACTCATGGGGATAAAGCTTGACTGATCCACACACAGTGTGACGCTGTGCAGCATTCATGTGTTTCTTATTCTCTTCCAGGAGAGCGAGGTCAGTGTATCCTATCCACCCCACCAAAGATCCTCTTCTGTGACTTGCGACTGGATCCTGGGGAGTCCAAATCCTGTGAGTCCTGTCTTCCCTTCCACTGCTCACAGAGCTCATCTCTGGGAAGCTCTGCTTTCAAAGCTGGCTTTGCAGACCTGAGTGCTGCAAGTGTGAGGTCCTGATGCTCACAAAAGGCAGGGTGCTTTTGTTGGAGTGTGAGTACTGAGGAGCTGCTGCATCATCCGCAGTATGTTCTCTGCTGTGCTAGGGCTCTGTACTGCAACGTGTCCTTCAGTCCTGCCGCTGGCCTGCAGCCTTTGCTCCAGGTCCACTGTGTAGTTGCAAGGCATGAAACTTTTGAAGTACCTGGTTGCAGCAGGAGGAATGACTACACACACCTGCATTTCCTTGCCTTTATTTCTTCAGTCACACTGGAGTATTCTTGGAATTTAGGCTGGTGTCCTCCAGAGGCTTGTGCTTCCTCTTCAGTTTGTGGCTGTCATGGAGATAAGAGTGGTCTGGATATTCTGCTGTGAAAGTGAGCACTCCTCGTCTTCTCTGCTCAAAGTTCTCTGTGTCTGAGTAGATAGCTGTGGAAACAGCTGAGCATGCGCTGTTCTCTCTAGGTTGGTAGCTGTGACGCAGCCTGTACAGGTCATGTCAGATACCCTTTGCATTCCAGTGGCCTGTGATTAGCAGCAGTGATGTTAGGCCTCTCAGGCTGTGCATGGAAAACTTTGTTATTGTCCCAGGGATCTGCTGGGCAGGGTCAGTCTCTCACTGCAGAGCAGAGGGAGTGGAGAGAGTGCCTATGCTGGGACAAGCTGTGCTGGATCACTGAGCTCTGCAGAGCTGGAAGCAAAGCTGCAAGTGAGACTAAGAAGCCATGGGATTGTGACATGCTGGTTTTGTAGGTGGTGTCTCCTGCCTTTCTGGCCTTGGAGGGGTCTAACTGGAGGGAAAGGTGGACCTGGTGAAACCAGGCTGTCTTGACTTGGTGGTTAGTGGGGTGGGGCAGTGCCATCTTGGGGCTGTGCCCCTAAACTGCAGAGCCTGTTGTCTGAAGACGTTTGGTTATTCACTTATTCTGCAGCAGCATGTTGGGGAAAGGAGCTGACTATGCCAGCAAGAAGGAGAAGGAAGCAGAAATTTTAGTTGGCCTGAGGCTTGCCTGGATTCTCCTGTGTTCTTTGGTGCTTGCGGGTTTGGGACTGGAACACCCATTCCCTGGGTGCAGAGGGAAGTCCCTTTTCCTGGCACACCTTATGCAGATTGGGCAGTTTTGGGGATAATAGATCAGTGACGACGACCCAAGTTCCAGGTGGCTGGGATGGATTGAGGGCTTGACTATGGACTGGCTTAACGGGCAGAAGCTGTTCAACCCCCAGCTAAGCTAGGGATTGTCTGTCCTTTCCAATGACGTAGGGATGTGTGTGTGTCCTCTCTGCCTCTGGGTGGCACTGGCACAAACAGCCTGCATCTGCCTGATGCTTGGATGCAGCTCTTCTGGAAGGACACAAACTCTTTATATTCTTTGAGGTTCCTTGGCTATACAGTACAGCCCCTTGGCTATGTGATGCACCTGTTTCATGCATCAGGTGCGATGTAGCTGCATGTGGTGCTGCTTTTTTAGCACTGAAATCCCTGTATCACAGCCTTGGTCTCATTCACTGCCAGGCAGTTCACACCAGTCCCATCAGCCTACGGTGCTGCTTCTCGCACGTGAAACAACAGCTGGCACACTTGCCGACCATTCCTGGGGTCTCCTGCCAGCTCCGTGGAGGGAGAGTTAAGGCTGTGTGTGGGTGTGTGTCTTAATTCTTCATTTCCTGTTTTTCAGAAGTTTTGAGTTTTGCTACGCAGTTTGGGAAGGGGGGAAAAACCAAACCAGAAAACCCAAGAAATCTTAATTCTGCTTAACAATATACTGTGTTATTCAACTGCAGCCAGAGCTGGCACATACAGCCAAGGTTGTGTCAGACTGTCTCTTGATAAAAGGACTTGTTTTCATTTGCTGACCAGCTTATTCCCCAGTACTTTACTCTTGTTGTGGTGCCTATATAGTGAAGTTGACTCATATCCCAGCCCTTTGACACATGACCCAGGCTGAGCTATTTAAATTTGTCACCATGAAGCTTTTTCTCAAGTCTTCAAATAATTTCTGTGGCTATTTTGCCTCCACTCTGGTTTTGTAATACCTTTAAATACTTGGTAGATCACAGAGAGGGGAGGAAATGGCAGCAGCTTGGACACCAGCCAGAGGGCCAGCCAGAGGGTGGGTAAGGAAGACATCTGTAGTGCCAGGAATGTGTTTCCTTCTGGGATATGCACGGAAGCTGGAACTTCCTGAGTCTTGGCATTCCTGTGCCAGGTAGCAAACTGTCCATCCTCCTCTGACTGTGGTGGTCTGCTGCTCAGATTATCATCACTGGGCATGAAGGTCTTTGTGAGCATTCTTATTGAGTCTGGTACAGGGGTTACAGAAGTCAGCTTCTTCCCTTGGAAATATCTGATTTTCTTCCCTGTCAGGATAGTTCTCTGCTTTATCTGCACTCTGGTCCAGAAAGAGAGGCTTGTGTTTTAAAGGTGTGACATCCTGTCGACACTACACACTAGCACAGGCTTTTTTATTCTTTCCAGTCTTGTTATTTTAAATCCAGAAGTTATATTTAAAATGTAACCCTAACTTTTAATCTAAGCCTCAACATTCAGTATGTGCCAGACATGGGGAAGGATCTGTGGTTTCAGAGCAGGATGCTGCCCTTCCTCTGGCAGGGTGTATCTGCATTACGGTGGGCAAGCCAGAGAGGTGGAGACTTTCCACAGTTCACTGTTTGTGTCTTTCTTGTTATACAGCGTGTGGTTTGGGAAAGCTGCAGAAGTGTTCACACTGCGTCAAGAGGCATTGGGGTTTGTGTGGTGGCCAAGGGGCTCTAGGAGGGCTGAATGTGGTGAAAGCCAGGCCCCAGTATCTCAGAGTCAGAGGCTTTGTGGTCTAAGTCATCAGCTTGTCAAGGGGGACAAACCACAGGTTGTTGTGAAGGTCTTGGAATTGTTTCTTGATCGTTTAGCTGTAGTCCTTCAAAGAAAAACGCAAGAGGAAACTGTCTTGTTGCTGAGTTTGAAGGTTTGTGTAAAGCAAAAGAGGCATGAAGTTCTGATCGATACCCACATGGGGCAGGGCCTGGATGAGGCTGTGCTGTGAAAGCACTGGGCAAAGGAATGCACAGAGGCAAATTCAGGTTGAACTCGTGATGAGTAAGTTTAGCTCTCATGGTTGTATTCCTGGATTTTACGTCTTTCACATTCTTTGGAGACAGAGTTTGTGTATGTGGTTGTATGTGCTGGAAGCAATATCTGGATGATGTGAGGAGCAGTGTGCCTGGTGCGGGGGAACTGGGTTGTGCTTGGCTGCTGGAGGAAAGAGGAGACAGCAGAAAGCACCAGGCACTGTCCCTAGCTCAGCACTGCTGGTCATAACACTTGGTGCAGGGAGCCTGCAGACAGCAGCTGCAGGATCTTCCTTCTGGCCTCGGAAAGCAAATTTTCTGCACCCCTTGCAGATTCATACTGCGAGACGCTGCCCGTGGATGGCCCCCCGTCTTTCCGGGGACAGTCGGTGAAGTACGTGTACAAGCTGACCATTGGCTGCCAGCGCGTCAACTCCCCCATCAAGCTCCTGCGCGTGCCCTTCCGTGTCCTCGTGCTGCATGGTGAGGCCACGCACTGCCCTCCCTGCACGGCCAGGCCGGGCTGCACCCTGCCCTGCTGATAGTCTCACCTTCTTCCCAGGGCTCAAGGATTACCAGTTCCCACAGGATGAGGCTGTTGCACCCTCAAACCCCTTCCTGGAGGAGGAGGAGGGCTTGAAGAAAGACTCGCGCCTGGCAGACCTAGCAACAGAGCTGCTCATGGTGGCCACCTCCCGACGTAGCCTGCGTAGGTCATGTTCCCTGCTCAAACCTGCTGTCCTTCCTAAGAAGCTGGGCATGCAGAACATCTCAAGGCCAGCTGCAAAATATCTCTCACTGGCAAAGTGGAGCTCCAGCTATGGCTGTGAAGCAGCTCTATCCGGGCTGGCTTGGGTCAGGGCCTCCTAGCCAGTCTCAGGCTGTTCCTACCTCAGCCCAAGAGACCCTCGCCCAGCACACTGCAGCCAGTGTAGGGTTTGCCGTTGCTCACTGCAGAAATTTCCCAAAGGGAATACCACCTCTAGGGACTGTCCTTCACAGCCAAACAGGAGGCATGGGGTCATGTCATTAACCCAGAGCCTTGTCATGCCACGACCCTTACCCCTCTTCTTGCTCCACAGACCTGTATAACATCAGCAACACTCGTGGGAAGGTGGGGACTTTCTGCATCTTTAAGACTGTGTATAAGATTGGAGAGGATGTCATTGGGACCTTCAACTTCTCAGAAGGAGATATTCCATGTTTGCAGGTCTCTGGGATTACTGGGGAGAGGCTGGGATATAGGGTGAGGGATGGGGAGAAGGGATTGGTGTGGCACTGGGCTGTGGGGGTCTCTATTGGGACCCAGCTGGGGTCTCCTTGGAGTGTGAGGCGGACAATGGTCCAGTCCTGAGCACCTTTGGGAAATGAAACCCCCAAGGCTTTGCATGAGGTGTGTATGAGATTGTGAGAGCAAGCACCCTGCCAATCACCCTGCAGTTCTCAGTGAGCCTGCAGACAGAGGAGAGCATCCAGGAGGAGTTCCAGCGCCGGCGGGGGCAGCCTGTCTCCTTCACTGTGCATGCCCGCCATCAGGAGTCCTGCCTGCACACAGCACAGAGCAGCTTCAGTCTGCCCATCCCACTCAGCTCAACCCCAGGATTCACCACCAATATTGGTTAGTACCCACCAGGGAAGGGACCCACCCCTGCTTTTCTCTGCAGGAGGATTGTGCTGTCCCCAGCCCTGCCCTTGCTCAGCAGAGATGAATCCCTTGGGAGGGAGCTAGCCGGTGTGAGTGGGGTCATTTGTTGTCCCCTTGCCAGGACTGACAGTGCTGAGACAGCTGCTGTCCATGGCCCTTGTGGGTGTTATGTGCTGATCATCCTCTTGCCCACAGTGTCGCTGAAGTGGAGGCTGCACTTTGAGTTTGTGACTTCTGGGGAGTCAGCGGGGACTTGCTTGGTTCGTGGGAGCCAGTCGGAGGCTGTCACCTGGACTGGGGTGGAGCAGATGGAAGTGGACACCTTCAGCTGGGACTTGCCCATCAAAGTTCTTCCCACAAACCCCATCCTGGCTTCCTACGTATCTCAGTTCTCCAGCACTAACTCCATCACCATCTGAAGTAGGGAGAGGTTTTTGGCCTGCAGAGCTGCAAGCGTGTTCCACTAGTGGGAGTGGCAGGCAGGACTGTCACCAGTGTTCTGTGGTGCGTGCATCCCAGTGTCCCCTTGGATTCATCTGTGATGCCCAGGTGGGTGCCGGGCATGTCTGTCCTGTCCATGAGTGTAAGAACACTGCTTGATGCAGTGTCCTGTGCTGCAGCCCCCAGCTGCATCCTTCCTGCCTGGGTGAAGGTGCAAATCCCAGCACCAAGCAAAAAGAATTCTGCCTTCCCCGGGAACCGCTGATGTGCCTTTATCCCATATGGGGCTTCTAAGAAGGAAAGGCCCAACCCAAGGAGGGGAGAGGGGAGCTCTTCCAGTGAAGCTTCATACCACCCTTGGATGAAGGCTGTGCGTTTACACAGACCCTACAAGCAGAGGTCTGGAATCCACGTGAAGCACAGTGGCCACCTGGGCTGGGTGAGAGCCTGCTCTCCTGCCCTGGCAGGTGTCCTGCCTCTTGAAGAGCTGTCCCACACATACAGTCCAGTGCTCCAGCCACCCCCTATCTGGAGGAGGCAGGTGCTGGCAGGCCGGCCCTGTGCTGGTGGCGTGTGCTGGTAACCAGGACACTGGCCCATGCTGTGTTGGTACAATCGTGATAATTCAAAACTGAGCAGCACTGAGCCCCTGGGCTGTTGACTGCCTCAGCTCCTGGGTGTGAAGGCATCCTGCTGGTCTTTGGATCCTTGGGGGGCTGTAAGGAATGCATGCTGTGCATCCAAGAGCTGGCATGGAGATCTCCCTGCTTAACAGCCAGCTCCCCATTTTTACTAAGCCTTCCAATGAGCTTTCCTCTGTGCATGGAAATAAATATAATAAACATCTGAATGTGCAAAACTCAGCTTTTCCAGGAGCATTATTCCTGCATTGTTCCCAGTGCTGGATACACCTTCTACAGCAGTCACAGGCTGGAGACTTCTTTGTTCAGTATGTTTATTGCAAGAACAGAAACATCTACACAAGGCTCTGCACAACACAGGCATGGCACCGGCTGGGGCAGCTGCCAGGGTGGCTGCCTCCACCCTGGCACTTAGACTGCTTCTGCTTCCTGAACCTTCCCCACCCTACTCCCTTGCCAGTGGGGATGGAGGTCTCCCCTGGGGACATCCTGTTCTGCCACCCACCCTGGGCTGGCTCTGTCGTAGTGTTGCCCAGGGCTGGCCTACAGTGCCAGGGACCCCAGGAGCTTTTGGAGCAGGGGCGTTAGTGGTTCCAGAGATGGGTTGTGCCCCTCGAGCTCCAGGAGCAGAGAAGGGGTTGGACAGGGTATGGGGATCCTGCACGAGGTGCCGTGGTGACCCCCACGGCTGCTGTGCAGAGGAGGAGAGGTCTGGGAGGGAGTATGGAGCTGCTTTGCTAGAGGCTGGATATCAGAATGCAGGACTGCCATGGAGTAGGTTGATTTAGTCCTGTAGCTTTATTTTAGTCACTGAAGGCTTTCTGCCCACCTGGGAGGAGATCCTGTAGAATCTGCGTTTCCACGGTGTGCAGAGCACCTCACAAGGAGGACGCCCTGGTTCAGGAAGCTGAAGGCAGAAGCAAAGCTTGGTACCGTAGTGTGTGGATAGTGGTTTCTCTCGCAGGTGCCGGCGGTGATGCCTCTACAGGGTGGGTGGGGCAGGTCTGGAACATGCGGACGGTGTGCTCTGGAGGGGGGAGGGCGGCGCCGAAGGGCGCGGGGCGCTGCCGAGCCTCTCTATCTGCTCAGCCCCGCGCCCAACACCTTGTTCACCAGCGGCTCGGGAGTGCCGGCCGAGCCCCACTCGTGCTCCACGCTCTTCACGCACGGCAGGCTGGGGTTGGCCTTCTGCACTACCGAGATCTGGCAGGTCTGTGAGTCGTAGTGGGCCTCGCACCAGTCAGGGAAGTCGATCGGATGCTGGGTGCTGTGGAAGAGGACACGGTGCCGTCAGACCCTCTGATTAGTGCCGGCTGGCTGGGCTGGGTGGCTTCCTGCTGCTAGCCCCCCACACAGGATGTCTTCCAGACCAGCTCAGGCAGGCTGGGACATGACTCCTGGCACATCTGAGCATCTTGCTGTGCTGAGACACCCTTTCCAACTACCCCAACTCACCCCACCACCCTCAGTGCCTTGCTGGAGTCCTGCCCACCTCTGCCTCTTGTTCTCCAGGACCTGGTGCCCCACAGCCCTCCCAAGGCCCTGATATCTGCTGCATTTGCAGGCACCAGACAGCCCCCACTGCAGATGCAGGGTTGCTGTGGTGGAAAGTGACAGCCCACCCCAGCACGGCCCCTCACTCACGTCTCACAGCAGCCCACGCCAATGGGGTGCAGGCAGGTGCAGAGCAGGCAGTTGGTGCTCAGCCACGATTCCCCAAGGGAGAACTGTTTCCCTTCGTACTCACAGGGAGCTGCAAAGGAAACAGTGGTGATGAGAGCACATGGACCTGTGCTGAGGGCAAGTGGAAGCCTCCTTGACACCCCTGTGCCCTGAAAGAGGGGACAGAAGTGTAATGATGACCTCTCGCCCACCTTATATGATATGGAACATACATGGTGGTCTATCCACCAGCCTGCAGGAATGGAATGCCGTGTCATCTGCCATGGGTAATGTACCCACCCATCCTCTCCTGGCCCTGCCTTGTGGCTCTCCCCACTACCCCATGGGTCTAGAGCAAGAAGCAAGCAGCTCTTGCTTCCCTGGAGAGGACAAATCCAGCACCCCTTAGGGTCTGGGCATTTCTACAGCCCAGGAGACAACGGAGGGATAATGAGCCACCCTCCTCCCTTTGCTGCTAGTCCTGCACACTCAGCCCCAGCCAGGCTCCTGCCAAGAGCCTTCATGGCCCAGAAAGCTGTTTCTCAGCCAGAGCTCTGGGGAGCTGTTCTGTGGTTTACAGACTGCTTCTTCCACTCACCACTGGCCCATGATCCCATTCCTGAGCTCAGCACAGTCCCTTCCATACTTCTCATGCATAGGGCAGAGCCCTGCCATGCTGGGAAAGCTGAGGCCTCCTCTTCCCATCAGCCTCTTCCCATCTCACCTCCCAACTTACCTTTAGCCTGGAAGTAACATTTGGCCTGGGAGCCTGGCAGCTGGAGGAGGAGGGAAAGAAGCAGGCAAAGCCTGCCCCAAGCACACCTCATCTTCTGTACTTGCATGGCCATGGATGGTTGAGCTGGACTTGTTCACTTTCCTTCTCTATTGCCTTTGCTCCTTTCCCTTCTATTTCTCTTTCTCTCTCTCTGCCTTTTTAATGCTCTTCCCCTGATCCCAATGAGAGATATTTATAAAGTTCAGCTTTACGACCCTGGCCACCAGCTGTGCCCCACTGGAAAAGTTGTAAAACTCATTTCCTGATTTGAAAGGCATGAAAACAAGAGGTAGGATCAAGATTTTTAACAAGCTGTGAAAAGCTGATTCATGCCCTCCAGAAATTTCTCCAGTTGGAAGCCCCTGTGGGTGCAAGGCTCAACAGTGAGCGGAGATCCAAAGGTCCCCAGCAGCGTTGCCCTCTGCAGTGTGGCGAGCATGTAAGCAGCAAGCACGGGACAACCTGGCTCCTGACCAGGAGAGTTCCAGGCTCCCCTCTGGTCATATTGAGCCGTCACTGCTCCTTCACAGCAAGCCAAGGTTTTGGGAGCATCCCATCTCACAGTGACCAGAGCAGCACAAGCACCCTGCTAACAGTGTGGGATGCAAATGTCACCATCCTCATTTGGGGCTGGAGGTGCTTGCACACAGCTCCCGTGTGCCTATCATGGCACTTTCACCCCCGCCTGGGCTGCAGCTGTGCCAGGTTCATGGCCATGCATGGGCTGGGGGGCGGACAGCAGGTTTAAAATCACAGAATTGTGGAATCATAAAATCATAGAATATGCTGTGTTGGAAGGGGCCCATCAGGATCGCTGTGTCCAACTCCTGGCCCTGTGCAGGACACCCCAAGAATCCCAGCATGTGCCTGAGAGCTTTGTCCAAACACATACTGAGCTCTGACAGATTGGTGATGTGACCAGAGCAGATAGTACACAACTGCCACTGATGCAAAACAGGAAAGAACCAGGACTCATCTGAGCAGTGCCAATGAGAGGGGACTGTGCCTGTGCACCTGGAACACCCACAAGGTACTGGAGCTGAGCACCCTCTTTCAGAGGCTGCAGACCAGCCCCAGCTGAAGCAGGAAACAGGAAGGCTAAACTCAGGGGGAGAAAGTGCATTTGGGCAACAAGTAACCTGAGAAGTAAACGAGGGAATTGGCTGGAAGTGAGAACGTATGGGAAGATGCCACACCATCCAGGGATGTGCCTGTGAACCTCACAGACCCTCACCCAGAGGTGTAGAAGTGATAAGGCTGTTATCAGCCAGCAAAGTGAGCAGATGTGCAAGAGGGAGGAGGTCAGAGCCCTGGGAGCCACATGGCCCTACAAGCAAAGGGCTAACTTGCCAAAAGAAATTCACAGCCTTGTCAGAGGTGCTGCCAGCATCAGGAAACAGGGCTCTGGGGATGGTCCAACCAAGTACTCAGCCAGCACCAGGCTGTGCTGCAGCATCAGCAGCGGTGGCATATGTGGGTCATCTGCCCCTGCATTAAGCTCCTTGCTTTCTGAGAGTTTGGGATAAATTTACACCTTGACGCGTGAGGCTTAATATCCCTTCCAGAATTTGTATTGGCATTCGCTATTATAGCTGGATATTTTTCTTATCCCCATAAGAGTCCAATCTTACGCTGAATCCTGTTAAATTTTGGCCTAAGAATTTTCCTGTGGCAGTCTAATTAAGAGTGAGGGGGAAGGAAAAAAAAAAAGCTTCCTTTTATCCTATTTATCCGCTTTGGATTCACCACCTTCAGATATGAAGGCATAGCTTTTGGTGCTCTGGGCCCCTTTGCCATCCCATTGCATCCGTCTTCTACAGCTTGTGCTCTCACTGCTGAGGGAGAAGTCCTGGCTTTGTATTCCTTCTCCTTAGAGAATTACCCCAGCCCTGTTGTAGCGCCACAGATGATTCTGTATCCCTCGGTGGAGTGGCTGGATGGCAGCAAGTGTGGGATCTGTTGGGAAAGGCTGATAACAAATCAGAGAAATGCTAGGCACCCCTACCTGACCGCTGGGCCATGAGCCAGGGTGGTATCAGTGACAAATGGAACTTGCCCTTTGGTGCAGAGTTGTTACTATATAAGGAGGATAAAAGCGTTTGTCATCAGAGCAGTTAATTAATATTCCTATTGTGTGTTTGGAAAAAGAAGTCTGGCATGCTAGTAACTGCAATTAAATAATCCATCATTATTTCATCAACAAGAACAGCAAATGTTAAAAAAAAGAAGTGGTGAGTTTCACTCAGAGGCCCATAGAATTTGGGCAGGCTTCCATAAGAGTGCTCAAAACCTGGGGCGACAGCCTCTCTTGGCTGTGTGGAAGGGCGTTTTCCCTGCTCCATCAGGGACATGGAGAGGCATTCTCAGGATTTCTGTAGCCATTATGATTCATTAAATAGAGGGTGAAAGCTGTGAGACCATTCATGGCCATTGGGTTTTTCATCAAAGTGAGGCTGTGCATAAGGAGAGGGGCTGGTGGTCCCGCATAGCCTGTTGATCCTGCTGTTCCCCCTCCTGACTGCTTTCCTTCCCCCAGTTTTGCATTCCTGGGCACCCACCTGGCCCCAGCACACATCCCCATGTGTGATCCAGAGCATTTTGGTCCAGGTTGTACAGGACGGGGCTTGTAATTTGGAAAGCAGTACTTGCAATTGGAATGGGTGCTTCAGAGCTTCTGCCTGGGTTCTTGAGGGGTGCTGTGGCAGGACGAGCTGATACCCTCTCCTGCTGTGCCAGCCTGGAGGAGGTTTTGCTGCAGAGACTGAAAAAGAGCAGCCACTTATGGTCTCACATCCTGGGGAGCACCTGAGACCCAGAGAAGAACCACAGAAAGGATAAGTGGAAGAAGTCCTCTCTAGAACTCTAGAACTTCAGTCACTTTGATTTACCAGGCAGAGCCTAACAGGAGGGATTACTGCCTGTCTACGTGTGTACCAGTGAGGATCAGTCACCACCTTTGAGTGTCCCAGGATCCTACAGAAGGTCACATCCATGTCTCAGCATTCTCCCAACAGGACTCAGCTCTCCTGCCTGGCCTGGCTCTCAGATTGTAGCTGTGCCCGAGAAATGTTGGATGCTGCACCCCACTAAGGGCACAGTTCTGCTGGCCTCCTCTCCCAGCAATCCCTCTGCAGACCAGTGGAATGCCCAGTGCAGGGATGGGACCCCGTGGATGGGGAAGGCAGAGCACCCAGGCCGGTGGTGCTGGGATGAGGTGACAACAGCTCACCTCAGCACCACAGGAGGCTCAGGGGGTAATAAATGATGCTGGACAAGTTGCCATCAGCAGAATTCAGGAGGGTTATAAAACCTGAATCTCCTGAGCCTTCAGCTGGGGCTGCAGCTGCAGAGCAGGAAGCAAACAGGATCCCGGCTGGCATTGTGAAAGCAAACACCATAAATCTGAGGAAGTGCTGCGATTGCTGTTTTAGGCACAGGGGAGGTTGGCTTCTGCTCCCCAAAGGTATTTTATTTTCTCTCTAAACAAAAATTAAGCAAAACAAAACAAAACAAAAAAAACCCAAACAAAACCACAAAAAGAACCCAAAAAACCAACAACAAAAAAACCCCTAGAAAACAAAAAACCCAAACAAACAACAAACAAAAAATCCACAAACCAAATTTATCACTGCATGGGTGCTGCTTTGGACTCTGTGGCAGCTCTGGGATGTGGGCAACTTTCCTTACCCAGTACCCTGAGGATGCTTCAAGCACTCAGGGCACCAGGGCACCAGGGCAAGTGCAAGTACATGCTGGCTCTGCGTGATGACCAGTCCTGAATGCTCACTGCTCACCAGCGTGGCCAGACCCTGGGGAGAGGTGAGCAGCTGGTTAAGGAAGACATAGGCAGTGAGGAATTGGGAAGGGAAAACAAAGGGCTAGCCAGGGAATGACAGCTGGCTCATGGCATCCTTCATCCCACAGCTGGCACACCAGATGGGATAGCTCACAGAGACTGGAGTACAGCCTCATCAGCAATGAAATTCTTGCTCCAAAAAGGGGACAAAATAGAGGGGATGTGAGAAAAACTTGATGTCACCTTACTCTGCAGACTGGCTGCCTGCTGGATGAAGCTTGATGTTGGTGGAGAATCATGGGCTGCAAGGCATGCTGGCATGACTTGTGTCTTCCATGGGTGTCCCTGGCCCAGCACACACACCCTGACCCTCCTTGCAGGGGAGAGGTGTTCTGACTCCAGAGGTTAGGCATTGCATTCGACAGGGGCTCTACAACCTTAGTTGGAGGAGGTGTGTGTGTGTGTGTGTTCCCTGCCATGGGACAGGACCTGCTGTGGGATGGTGTCTGCAGGTCCCCAGTCATGGGATGGGCTCTGTGTCCTGGGCAGTCCCATGCTGTGGCTCTCTTGGGCTCTTGTACCCTCTTGCCCTCTCTCACATGGTCTCATCCTCCCTTGCTCATGCCCACACTCCATTCATTTGACACTTTCCCAGGTCGTTTATCATACCTGTGGCTGCTCTGCATCAGGCCAGATTTTGGCATCAATGGGTCAACCACACATTCCTGCTACCCTCAGCCCTGGCAGGGTGCTGGCACCCACCCTGGCTCTCCAGCACCCTGGGTATCCCAGGGTATGGGCTCTGCCTGGTCTCCACTCAAGGAAACATGCCAGGAGGTCACGAGGTGTTTAGGAAAACAGGCCTTGGCACTTGCTGGCCATACCAGGAAAATAAAAACATCCGGGCAGGCAGCCGCACAGTGACTGCAAGAGGCCGGCACTCCATAAATCCCCTGGAGCAGGTGCTTTGTAGTCGGCATAAGGAAATGAGCATATTATTCAGATTGGCTTAAACTTCGAAATGTTTCCTGTCCTGTGAGTCAGAAATAACCTTGGGAGATCGTTCCTAGGCCACGCAGAAGCTGGACCAGCCAAAAAAATGCCAGGCACTTGTTGGCCTGAGGACTTGCCAGGGAGGTCAATGTCCAGGCCCCTCATTTTGGAGGGGACTTTGCTGTGGCAGTGTCATGCCACCAGCACTGACCTCAGCATATAAATGGCCTGGAACCTGCTGTGGATCCACAGAGGACTCCCAGACTGGTCCTGGGCACATTGCTTCATTGGGATGCAGGGACATGGAGAGCCCCAGGAGATCCTGAGGCTTTCTATGTCCTGAGTGGATCCTCCAGATCTCTGGCCTCACTGTGGTACCGGAAAGATGGATCCCCCCGCACAGTGCATTGGCTGTTTTACTGGCACCCACAGGGCTGTGCAGGGTGTTATCCTGCTCCAGGGACACTCCACAGGAGAAGTCATGGATGGCTGGTGGCTTCATGGTGGAAGAGACTACCTAGGCATGGGACCAAGACCCCACATACTCAGTCTGGGCATCCCAGAGAAGCTGGAGAGAAAAGCACTGTAGGAGCTGTCCCTGGCTTGGCACAGGCAGCACCCACCTAAAGGGCTTTGTGGGTGGCACTTCCTGTCCTGGTGCCCTGCAAGGACACTCCTAGGGTCCCACCCTGGGTCTGGGGCACAGAGAGGTGTGGGTTCTAGGGCCTCTCACCACGAACACACAGGGACAACCCTTGTCCTGGAAGATGACACAGCTGCCACATTTATCCACATTTTTCCCTTTAAAATATTTGCCTTTGGTCTGTTTTTTCCATTAGTGGCACACAAACTTCAAACCCCAACAAGGATCCCTTCAGGCTCCCCGGAGAGCAGGAGCACAGGAGTCCCATATGCATTAAAGTCACCCCATACATCTGCACCAGCCCCTGGGTGTTTTGTGCTCACCTGGTCACAGCCTCTCTGACCTTCTGAAGGTGTTACTCTCCCATTTGGGATGGGGCGACAATGTGAGTACCGGCAACAGAGACCCCAGCAGAACCCTGACTCGCACTTGAGTAGAAATATGAGTCCTCGGTGGTGTCTTCTCCATCCCTGCCCTGTTTCCACACAGCCTCCAGCAGGAAGGGGCTGCTGCCCATCCATGCCAGACCTCCCCGTGACCCAGAGCTGTTTGTGCCCTGGCACAGCAGTGTCTGCACGGCTCCACCTGGCCCTGGCAGCGACGATCATGCTGCAGGCACTCACTTGTGGTGCCTGCCACACTCTTTATAGCCACCTCCTGAGGCTGGCAGGTTTCTGGCTCCACTTTTAGCATGGAGGTGAAGGAGCTTGGCAAGGCTCATGGCCTTGTGTTGCTGCATGCCAGGAGGTGGAAAAATAATTGTCATCTCTGAGGACCAGGGGCTTGGTTGTGCTTGCCAGGGAAACATGGAAAAGAAGACTGGAATCTCAGGGGTGTGAGCTCCCCAGGGCAGACAAGCATAGCTGTCCCCTCAGTACCCATCCTGATCTGGTGCAGTCCTAGGACTAGCATGTATGTCACGAACTGTTTGAGATCACTTAAAAAATCACTGGCAAGAGTAT
Source organism: Acridotheres tristis (assembly GCA_037013685.1). Lineage (NCBI taxonomy): Eukaryota > Metazoa > Chordata > Aves > Passeriformes > Sturnidae > Acridotheres > Acridotheres tristis. Next base: position 70,121,357 of record CM072919.1, read on the forward strand.
CAGCAAAAACCAGATTTAATATTAAGTGGCAGCATTGGCAGATTCACTCTACCACTTACTAGACAGCTAAGGCACATTGAGGAGGGGAAAAAAGCAACAACAAACAAAATCCAGGCAATCAAAACAGAAATGAACCGGGAACCATGTAGGTTGCGTGTGTCTGTGTGTGTGTGTGTGTGTGTGTGGGTGGGTGGGTGGGTGTGGGTGTGGGTGTGTGGGTGGTCTTTTTTAGGTGCGTGTGACGAAAGGACAGTGAGGGCAAGGCTAAAAAGGTATATGGCCTGGAAGTTTAGCAGCTCTCACACTTAAGTTACTTAACTTGTAACTTAGCCTTAACTATTTAACAGAGTAATAACACTTAATAGCATCTAACCTATGTAACTTAAATGTAACAACTTAGCCAAAGAACCACACTTTAGCAGCCTTTAACTTAGCTTATAACTTACACTTAACCTTACTGATAGGCCTAATTTACATAGATCTGAGATACTTAAACGTCTAAGAGAGCAGCATTTCTCCCAGATTTGCCATAGCCTATTCATAGTAACATGAACACAGACAGAAAGACAGTGTGAGCAAGGTACCTGTGAAAAATTCCCCTCAGAGCTCAGTGAAATATTCACTTTGGATGCCTTTGCATCTCCTCTGGAGGTGAAGGGCTGAGCCTCAGGGAGTGAGGGTATCAGCCCAGGATTCAATTGTTTGGTGATCCTCCAAGCACAGCAGACGTGAGTTTGCTGGCTCTGAGAGACCCCACTCGGAGGTTGCTGGCCACAACCTACTGTGGTCCAGGACAGCTCAAAAGGTCTGATTCTGGACCACTGTTTATAGAGCTTCAAGAGAGTGGACTTTAGTTATAACAATGTTTCATCCTTGCCATAGTTTCAGCCTACACTTTTTTTGATGTTCTGCCACTCAGGGAAGAAAAACAATTGCCAATGCTGTTCATAAAAAACTCAAGAGTTCTGTGAGACAGCAGCAGCTCGGGGAAGCAGGGACTGTTTCTCGCAAGCTCAAGAAGAGCTCAGCCCAGGTGGTGTTTTTCAAGACTGAGGCCTAATGAGCATTTCTCAGATCTCAGTGCAGCTGGAAAAGAGGAGATGCATCACCACAATGGGTCACCATGGATTCCCATGGACAACCACAGATAGCCACGTACCACTGCAGACCACTAGGACCTGTGCTTGGTGCAGTCCAGTGCAAGGGAAATCTATCATCCCAAAGTGTGGGATGCCAAAAAAACTCTGTGTGAGACCATCGGACAGGGAATGTGCAATGGAGCTAGAAAAATCCTAAAGTATAATACATCTGGGTGTATAGTGAATATATGGCATGTGTATGGTGAGTATATAGCCAGTGTGCATGGCGTGTATGGTGCATATGGTGTGCATATGGTGTGCGTATGGTGTGTATATGGTGTGTATGGTGTGTGTATGGTGTGTATGGTGTGTGTATGGTGTATGTATGGTGTGTGTATGGTGTGTGTATGGTGTGTGTGTCGTGTGTGTATGGTGTGTGTATGGTGTGTGTATGGTGTGTGTATGGTGTGTGTATGGTGTGTGTATGGTGTGTGTATGGTGTGTGTGTCGTGTGTGTATGGTGTGTGTATGGTGTGTGTGTCGTGTGTGTATGGTGTGTGTGTATGGTGTGTGTGTATGGTGTGTGTATGGTGTGTGTGTATGGTGTGTGTGTATGGTGTGTGTATGGTGTGTGTATGGTGTGTGTATGGTGTGTGTATGGTGTGTGTGTCGTGTGTGTATGGTGTGTGTATGGTGTGTGTGTCGTGTGTGTATGGTGTGTGTGTATGGTGTGTGTATGGTGTGTGTGTATGGTGTGTGTGTATGGTGTGTGTATGGTGTGTGTATGGTGTGTGTGTATGGTGTGTGTGTCGTGTGTGTATGGTGTGTGTATGGTGTGTGTATGGTGTATGTGTATGGTGTGTGTATGGTGTGTGTATGATGTGTGTGTCGTGTGTGTATGGTGTGTGTATGGTGTGTGTATGGTGTGTGTATGGTGTGTGTATGGTGTGTGTATGGTGTGTGTGTATGGTGTGTGTATGGTGTGTGTATGGTGTGTGTATGATGTGTGTGTCGTGTGTGCATGGTGTATGTATGATGTGTGTATGGTGTGTATGGTGTGTGTATGGTGTATGTATGGTGTGTGTATGGTGTGTGTATGATGTGTGTGTCGTGTGTGCATGGTGTATGTATGGTGTGTGTATGGTGTATGTATGGTGTGTGTATGGTGTGTGTATGATGTGTGTGTCGTGTGTGCATGGTGTATGTATGGTGTGTGTATGGTGTGTGTATGGTGTGTGTGTATGGTGTGTGTATGGTGTGTATGGTGTATGTGTATGGTGTGTGTATGGTGTGTGTATGGTGTATGTGTATGGTGTGTGTATGGTGTGTGTATGGTGTGTGTTGTGTGTGTATGGTGTATGTGTATGGTGTGTATGGTTTGTGTCTGGTCCATGTGCGGTGTCAGTGCAGTTTCAGTGCAGTGTGGTGTCGGTTCAGTGTCAGTGCAGTTTCGGTTCGGTGTTAGTGCAGCGTCGGTGCGGTGTATTTGCGGTGTCGGTGCGGTGTCAGTTCTTTGTTGGTTCAGTTTCGGTTCGGTGTCGGTGCGGCCCGGGGCGGTGTAGTTGCGGTGTCGTTTCGATGTCTGTGCGATGTCAGTTCGGTGTCGGTTCATTGTCGGCTCAGTTTCAGTTCGGTGCCGGAGCGGTGTCGGTTCGCTGTCGGTGCGGTGCGCGGCCCGGGGCGGCGGCCGGGCCCCCTCTGGTGGCTCACACGCGCACACACGGGATGCCCCCGCATTCGCATTCCCCGTTACAGGAATCTCACGCACCCCGTCCCTCCAGCCGCCAATCCCCCTCAGCTTCTGCCTCGTTCCCTCCTCCCGCTCTGCTCTTCTCCCCTGTATCTCTATTTCGTTTTACGAGTGGTTCTGTGGCAGGCAGCACCCCGCCTGCCGCAGGTCCTGCGGGAGCTGCACCACCTCCCGGAGATGTCGTGGCGAAGGCTTTTCCCACTGAATCTGTTGTCAGCCCCCCACTGAATCTGTGTCCCCTTTGTCCCCGGCCTGTGCCACCGGAGGCTCAAGACAGGAGCCGCAGGGCTGGGCTAGGGGCTCCTGCCGGGTACAAGGTGTGCCACCATCTGTGCCCCGTGAGCAGGGGTAATTTCGACACTGCCGTCTCCAATGGGACCATCACCGCCCCACCATGTCCAGCCCCACACCCCATGGGGAAGCTCTTCCAGATCTTTCCAGCTTCTCATTTCTGGATGTAATCGCCTGTAGGTTGGATTTCACTGTCTTTCTGCTCAGGCACCGCTGCCAGCTCCGTACCGCACTGGACCGAGATATTTATAGCCGGCAATGCAATCCCTTCGTCTCGGGTTGTGCCGGGCTGGGTGAGCTCCGTGACCGCGCACGGGAGGCACGCATCACTCGTGATGGGGACACCTGCAGTGTGTGTGAATGGAAGGGACAGTGACAGGGACTGTGGTTCCCGGCAACCTCAGAGGTGGAAGGACCCATGCCTGTGGTGCCACGCCCGTGGTGCTACGCCCGCGGTGCTGCTCTGCTCTGGTAGCCTGCCCCAAAATCCCGGGAGGGGACAGCGATATCCTGCCCGCCACTCAGCTCAGCATCTCTCACGCATCGAAACCACACAGACCTTGAAGGGCCAATGATACCGGCAAGACCTGCCGGGCCACCGTGCAGCCTGTGCTTCCACACAAAGCATCCCGCCGCACACAGCTCTGAGCCGTGGGGAAGGGGCTGGCGCCAACCCCAAAGCCCCCCTCCAGTCTCTATCGACCCCCACCTCCGCCCGATGGGAGCAGGCAGCAGGCTGGGAATGCCAGGAATGCACCGCAGGCATTCCGCTCCCGCCGAGCCCCCCTTGCCCCACCGAAGCGCCCTGCAAACAAACGCACGGCACCTCTGTGTCCCCCTTGTCTGGGCGGCCCTCCATGGCAGCCCACGGAATCATCCCCTTAGGTCCTTGCCAAATCCCCGGGAGAACCGGCAGCCCCACTCTGCCCATATTATCCCAGTCCCATGGCGCCATGGGAGCTTGTGCAAGGCTCATTGCCCCATAAGCCAGACCTTGCTCCCTGAGGCTCCCCTGTGCTCTACTTGTAGGCATCCACCCTCCTACCCCACCACCCTACAGCCCTGTGTCCCATAGCAGAGAGGCTGAAGCTCCAAAAGATGCAGTGGTGACATGCCCGTTGTATCCATCCCCTGCCATCCCCTGCCCTCGGCTCTCCCTGCCCCGTAAGGTCTTGTGTCGGCCAGGGCCCTGTGGCACGAGTCCCAGCGCACCCTCCACTACTGGGGAGACACACTGGGTCTCAGAGAAGTCTGGCTCTCACCAGGTCTCAGGGTCCAACTCCCCAGGTGCCTCTCTGCATCTCAAATCCTGAGGATATCTCAAATCTCCTCCCTTTCCCCCAGGGGAGATACCCACGGCCAAAGCACTGGAAGCCCCCACAAGAGAGGCAGCCAGATCCCGGGCAACGCCTCCTCAGAGCCTGATTCCTCCTTTATCCGACAACTTAAGACCTCCCAAAAATTCCTTGTGACGACACACACCAAGGATATTCCCTCTCCTCCAGCTGGCCGTGTGTCCATTCACTTCCTCGCATCCCTCTTCAGGGTACCCCTTTACCCCTTCATGCACATTCTCCACACTCCACTGACTTCCTCAGACCCTGGGGAGCCCCAGCGTGAGACATCCCCTCCCCAGCCCCTAGGCACTGGGGTACCCTAGAACCTGCATGCTCTCTCACTGCAGCTCCCCTAACCCAGATACCTCTTTCTCAATCCCCTACGCACTTGGGACACTCAAAACCCTAATGCTCCCTCCCCGATTCCCCTCACGGACCGTAGATCCCTCGTACCCCCTCTTCTATCCCTGCCCACAGGGAGCCACCGGCTCTGGGGACTTCCCTCCCTTAATCCCTCGATGAGGCCCCCGAGTCCGCCCCCAATCCCCCCACCCAGAAGCCGAGCACCTCAGTCCCCTGCCCCAAACCGACGCCCTCTTCTCCGATTGCCCCTCACTGCACCTCACATCAGAACCAAAGTACACATCCCTCGGTACCCCACCCACTGGGGACACCCCGAACGCGGATGGCCCTTCCTACGTGCCCTTCCGGACCCCCTAAAACACAGACATCCCCTCCTCAATCCCTGCCTACTAGGGGCCGCCGGACCTGGGGACCGCACTCTCTAACCCCCGCGCTGGGGATCCCACAGCACTCCGCCAACCTGGAAGCCAGAGACGCCCAACACCTCGCCACCCCCCCACCACCCCAACCAGCGCCCCCCTCCCCGCTAGCCCCACCCCTAGCCCCCCCTCTCCGGGGACACCGCCCCCCGCCCCGCCGCGGTGCCGCCCATCCCCGTGCCCGGCCGGCCGGGCGGGGACCGGCGGCGCCGCCCCCCCGGGGGAGGGCGGTCGGTGGCGGTCGGCGGGCGGGGGCGCGGCGGGGGCGCCGGAGCGGCGGGCGGCGGCCGGGGCGGAGGAGCCAGCGCGGCCCATGGCTCCGCCGCTGCCGCTGCCGCTTCTGGCGCTGCTGCTGCTGCCGGTACCGACGGGCGCTGGGCGGCGGGCGGCGACCCCCGACGGGGCGCCCGCCAACTTGACGGTGGCGGTGGTGCTGCCGGAGCGCAACGTGAGCTACGCGTGGGCTTGGCCGCGCGTGGGTCCGGCGCTCAGCCTGGCGCTGGAAGCGCTGGAGCGGGGCGAGCCGCCGCTGCTGCCGCGGCCCTTCTCAGTGCGCGTCGAGTTCATGAGCTCCGAGCTGGAGGGCGCCTGCTCCGAGTACGTGGCACCGCTCAACGCCGTGGACCTGAAGCTCTACCACGACCCCGACGTGCTGTTCGGGCCGGGCTGCGTGTACCCCGCCGCGTCCGTGGGGCGCTTCGCCTCTCACTGGCGGCTGCCCCTCATCACCGGCGGGGCGGTGGCAGCGGGTTTCAGCCGCAAACGGGAGCACTACAGCACGACGGTGCGCACCGGGCCCTCGGCACCCAAACTGGGCGCCTTCGTCTCCCACCTCCACGCGCACTTCAACTGGAGCGCCCGCGCCGTGCTCCTCTACGTGGACCGCAAGACCGACGACCGACCCTACTACTTCACCGTCGAGGGTATCTACCAGGAGCTGCAGGATGGCAACAACCTCACCGTCACCGTCCACATCTACTCCCCCGAGGAGGGCGGCCCCGACACCGCCGTCCACTTCATCAAAGCCAACGGGCGCGGTGCGTGGGGTGGCGTGGCGTGGGGTGCGGGGGGGACACGATGACCACGGGCGGGATCGGACTGAGCGCCCGGGGAGTGGCGGTGTGGGAGTGGGAGGAGGAAAGGAGAACGGAGGGGGCTCCCCTCGGGAGATCTGCGTAGGGCTCCGAGGAGGGAGGCAAAATCCTCCGCGGGGCACAGCGAGGGGCTGAGGGTGTGATGGGGTCCGTGGGGGGACCCTGAGGGACATTGAACCGTCTGGGGCACAGGAGAGGGGAGGATGGTGTGCAGCAAAGGGACTGGATACTGTGGACAACACCTAGGGTACAACAAGGGGTTAAGGGAGCAGCAGGACCCATCTGGGGCATAGAGAGGGGATGGGGATACAATGGGACCGCTGCAGGACATAGCAAAGGACTGAGAACTTGGTGGGATGCATGTGTGGCACAAAAAGGGACCAGAGGTGGCAGTGGGACCTGTTTGGGGCACACCAAGGGGTTAGGGGGCAATGAAGATCCCCCACGAACCCAGCAAGTGTCAGAGAGGGCAATGAGATACCTGTGGGATGCAGCAAGGGGATGGGAACACAGTGTGATCATGTGGGGTGCAGCAACAGTCCACGGACAGTGCCAACAGTGGCACCTTTGTGGGGCACCGTGAGGGTCTGAGGACACAGTGGGACTTATGAGGGGTTGATAACAAAATGGCGCCCATGTGAGGCACGGCAAGGGACCAAGGGTCTGGTGGGACTTGTGTGGGGTTCATCAGGAAGTGGGCAGAGTGACACCTGTGTGGTGGGGCATGGCAAGGGGCTAAAGGAAGAATGGGACCCCTGTGGAGCACAGGAAGGGGCTGGAGCTACAGTGGGACCCGTGTAGGGCGTGAAGATGGGCTGAGGGCACAGTGGGACCCATGTGGGCCACAGGGAGGGGTGGGCAAAATGGGCTCTGTGTGGGTTGCAGTGAGGATTGAGCACATTTTGTCACAGTGGGGCTGGAGAAGCAGAAGGACCTGCACAGGAGGTGAGTTCACATGGGCCAAGACAGGACCTGAGCCCCTCCCTGGGCCAATCTCTGTGCTAGTAGAGGGGTCAGGATGCAGCAGGAGGAGGGGGCACTATGTCTCTCTCTCAGGCCCCCAGCCAGGTCAACCTTTGCCAACAAGAGCTGAGGCAGACTCCAGCTGTGGTGGGACACATGCTCTGATGGGCATCCTATGGGACCACCCAACCCTCTGTGTTAGCAGGGTTGGGGTGAGCCAGGCATGTCCTTGGAGGCTGAAAGTGATGGAGTGGATGTGACTCTCCCAAGGACAGCATCAGCTGTGGTTACATACCTAGAGAGCCGTGGTGCCAACAAACCTGGGTGGCTGTGCTGTGCTCAGGCAGAGCCCCCCAGACTGCTACCTGGGCACCCCAGGCTGTGCCTGTCCCTGCTGCACCCCCAGGATGGGGCTGTGAGAGCCCCACACTGCTGATGGAGGGATAAATCAATTTGGTGCCTTGTGAGTGCCCCAGGAGAGCAGCTATATTGGGAGCGGGAGGAAATGGAGGGGCTTACAGAGGCAGCTGGAGAGCAAGGGCAGCCTGATGCTCTTTCATTATTGATGAGCAGGGTGTATCAATCCTGGAGTCAGCCACTCCGCAATGCTTCTTAATGGATTCTGAGATGCTGTGTCATTAGGAAGGACATCTAGCCAGGATAAGTGGAGCCAGATGGGCCAGCAGGACTTGTGTCCAGGGCTGGGCAGGACCAGGCTGCAGGGGCGAGGTGCTTTGGGGTGCTGGACTGGGCTCCTGTGAGGCCACTAAGGCTGAGTCCATGGAGTGAGCATCCCATGGCTGCCCCACTAGATTAGGAGCTCTTGCATGTACCATCACCAGCCATGGGGTCTGGAGCTGCTTATGGGATGAGGGCAAAGGAGAAAGGCTCAGGGAGAAAAACTCAAATCAGTGATTCCCGTCAATGTTTCTGTCTTGGTGCCATAAATCACCCCAACAGGAATCAATCCCACCTGGTGCAGGCAGGGGGTTGTGGCTGCTGCGGGAGAAAGCCAGGCATGGGCAGACACCTGAGGGCTTTCTAAACTGGGGTTATAGTATCACAGAACCATGGAAAGGCTTGTGTTAAAAAGGACCTTAAAGATCATTTAATTCCATTCCCCCTGCCATGGACAGGGATATCAAGAGGGTCTGAGCCTCTCTGACCACAGCTCAGAGATGGCACCAGGGTGTGGGGCTGAGTGGAGCTGAGTGCTTGGCCCCACAGAGGTAGGTGCTCAGGGCTGCAGAGCTGGTAATAGGTCCTTTCCTAGCCCAGGTGTGTGGGGCAGAGAGTGGGGACTTGCAAGGCTGTCCCAGGGGTTGGGGCCCCTTCACGGGTTGGCATGGAGGTGGAAGCAAGGTCTTCAGCTGCATCCATGCCCATGACCTGCAATAACAGCATGTATCATCCCTCTTGGCATCACCTTCCTTCTCCCAAGTCGTGGGCAAGAGTTTGGTAAATATTTCCTAGAGAAAGCTGTTTCCTTGCCCCTCCATGCATCCCTAACACAGCTGGTTCTTGACATTCAGAGGTCTAATGAACGGGCACGAGGGGGGGATGGGATTGCCCCTCTCACTGGTGCCTGGGCGACGTGCAGGGGCCCACGTCTCTCCTGCCATTTGCAAAAGCACTGATATAATTAGAGCTGTGGTTGAGGGAATTACCAGAGCATCTGCCTGCAAAAAGCCCAGGTGCCCTGCCTGGGTAGATGGCTGGGTAGTGCTGCTGGAGGGGAGTGCATTTGGTCCTCACCCTCTCCCTGGGCCAGGGCGATGGTCTCTGTGCTGCAGTGCCCTGTGCTGGTGGGACTGCTTGAAACCGGGATTTTCTGCCTGAATCTGGGATTTGCCCTCATTTCAGGGTTATCTTCCATCATGCAGGGGTCAAGCAGTATTCTGCCACCTCATCTGCTTGCTCGTGGTCCTGCCCCTTCTCTGGAACCTGGCAGTCTGCCACCTACGCCAGAGACACCCCCTAAATAAATGTCAGGGGTCTGGATGCACTCCAGCCTTGCAGAACTTCACCCCCCTTGTCCTGGGTGATGCTAAGGCTGCCCTTGGCCATTTGCTGGGTGTAGGTGAGCCCCCTAAGGCGCTGCTGGCTGTGCAGGAAGCTGCCAGCTGGAGGCTGCTGCCTGCCTCAAGGAGAGCCCCAAGCATTGACCCTTCCTTCTGCACGGCTCATGCAACCTGTCCCCAGGGAGCCATCTAGGCGCCGTCCATCCCCTTGTTTGGTGGCCTTTGACCAGGCAGGCTTTTGCTGCCGCCGCAGGGGCTGGCTGCCTGCAGTGTCCCACCATCTGCCACCAGCTGTTGTGGATCCCCAGCCCCTGTGGCTCCCTTTTCTTGGCGCCTGCAGTGGGATGGGGAGGGTCCCGTCTATGTCCTTGGGGGGAACCCTCAGGCTCTGCATGTTGAGGAGGTGCTGAGCTGTCCATCCTGGATGAGAAATTTGGGGACATTTCTTGATGCAGGACTAACAAAGTGGGGAAGCCAAGAGTGTTTATTTGAAGTATTGCAGCATTCAGAGGGAACCATTTCAAACCCTGAAACAGGCTTTTGCTCACACACAGCCCACGGTGCTGTGATTTCCCTCTCCCCCGTGCCTGGGAGCAGCTCCCCACATTGCTATGGATTCCCTGTTCCCAAGATGGCTGTGCTGGGTCTCTTCTCCCACCTGTGGGCTCCCTCACTGTCCCTGTGAGTGACCCTGCCAGCCCTGCTCCCCACAAGGCTGGGTGCCTTCGGGGCTGGGTGCCTTCTAGCAGCAGAGACCCCTTCCCAGAGCGCGGCACTTCCTTGCTGTCCCCAGCTCTTCCATTCCCCGGGTCCAGCCGGGGCGCTGGGCCCCATGCAGCAGAGCTGTGTGTCGGGGCCAGCGCCTAAGCGTGACATTCCTCCAGCACCCGCTGCTGCCGCCTCCTCCGTTGCTCAATCCCGGGTTCCCAGCCAGACTGGCTGGAGCGGGGGCCCTGGTTTTCCGGGGGGAGGGAGGAGGCAGTGTTAGGATCTTCAGCAAGGGCACGGAGGGCCCCTGCTCGGGGGGGTTCGGACACTTTCAGGCGCCCATCCCCACAGTCTGTGATGCCCTGTGCCAGCCGCCTGCCGGCCCCACACAGCACTTGGGTGGGCATCCCATGGGGGCTGACCGAGCCCGGAGCAGAGGGTGGGGACAGGCAGGACGGCCCGACGGGGCCCGGGCACCCCCTTGCAGTGTGGGTCACACCGGCGAGATGCTCTGTTTCCAATTAGCGGCCGCCGAAGGTGCTGGAATCTGGGAACCTGCGCATTCCTGCCGCACGGACAGCCGGCCACGAACCCAAACATGGGTTTGTCCCATTCCACAGCCCGGGTTCCCCAGGGGCCTCCGGCGCACGGCTCCAGTGCCTCTCCCAGCCCCCCTGATTCCGTGGCTAGGGCTGGCATGGAGCAGCCTGGAAGCTGATGCAGTGGGGAGACATACTCAGGCTGGTTTTTGCTGGATTAGGGTGTGTGGGGTCTGTGCCTGGGGCATCCACCTCATGATTTCGAGCAAGTTTTTCCCTGTCTTCCTCTCCGTCTTCAGTCCGAGGTGACTGATGGGGCAAGAGTGGGTTTGTGCCAGCAAGGGCTGTGGGTCGGGCTGTGGGTCTGGCCGTGGGTTGCAGGGAGGTGGTGACCCAAGCACTGCCCCATCTCCCTGCTCCTTTTACTCCCTCCCTGCAGTCACTGAGTGCTCCCGGGGCTGCTCTGCCCCATCTGCCCCATTCCTGGCAGTGTGCGTGGAGTGCAGTGGGGTGTCCCTGCCCCACTGAAGCTCTTGCCTCTCTCTGGCAGTGGTTTATCTCTGCGGACCGCTAGAGATGCTGCGGCAGATCATGCAGCTGGCACAACAGGAGAATCTCACCAATGGCGACTACGTCTTCTTCTACCTGGACGTCTTTGGGGAGAGCCTGCGGGGCGACTCTGCCCGTGACCCCTTCAAGCCCTGGCAGGAGAGCCCGGGCCAGGACTCAGGGCTGCGGGAGGCTTTCCAGGTGAGCTGCGCCCACCTGCCTGGGTACAGAAACCTCCCCAGTCTGGCCCCAGTGTGTGAACGAGGGTGCTGTGCTTGGTTGCAGATGGTGCTGGTGATCACCTACTATGAACCCCAAAACCCTGAGTACCAGCATTTCCAAACCCAGCTCATCCGGCGAGCTAAGCAGAAATTTGGGGTGCAGCTCAACTACTCCCTGGTGAGTGAGTCCCCCTACATGCTGGGGTAGTGGGATCCCTTCACATGGGTCTGAGACACGTCACCAGGATGCAGAGGGTGGGACACAGCCACAGACAGTGCCAGAGGGGTCATCCCTGGTGGGAACGACCACAGGCACTGCCATCCCTGCAGGGTGTACATTGGCCCCAGAGTGGTTATGGGGCCTTGGGTGGGTGCGCGGTCCTGCTGTGAAGGTTCTGGGATGCTCCTGTGTGCGTGGCTGTGGGTGTGCTTAGATTCCCCCTGGCAGATGAACCTGGTGGCGGGGTGTTTCTATGACGGGATGCTGCTGTACGCCATGGTGCTGAATGAGACTCTGCGCGAGGGCGGCTCCAAGAAAAACGCCACCCACATCATCGAGAAGATGCGGGACCGCAAGTTCCAGGGTAACGCTGGGATGGGGAGAGCTGGGTTGTGGGTGCCATGGGAGCGGTTGAACTCAGTCCCCATCCCACCTGCATCTTAATTTTCCCACAGGTGTGACAGGGCTTGTGAGCATGGACAGCAACAATGACCGGGACACTGACTTCAACCTATGGGCCATGGGCGACCCCAAGACCGGGCAGTATGAGGTGCAGGCCAGCACCAGGTTCCCCCTGGCTGGGGTTAGGGGATGGGATAGTGGGGTCTGAGGGTGGCCTCATCTCTCTCTACCTTAGGTGGTGGGACACTACTCGGGTGTGGAGAAGCAAATCCACTGGCTGGGACGACCCATCCCCTGGGTGAAGGGGGCTCCCCCCTTGGACAACCCTCCCTGTGTCTTTGATGTGGACGACCCCTCCTGTGATAAAAGTGGGTGTCCTGAGTCCCACATCCATTGGACCCCAGCAAGCTTCCATATGGGTGCATGCCAGTCTGGCCATCATAGCCAGTTGGGCCACCCTGACATATCCTCTCCTGCCTGCAGCTCCCCTCTCTATGCTGGCCATCGTGGCTTTGGGCACTGGCCTCACCTTTGTCATGTTTGGCATCTCCAGCTTCCTCATCTTCAGGTCAGTCAGGACTGGGGGAACCTCTGTCTGATGGGCGGGCAGGCAGGGCAGAAGGGATGGGGGCCTGACCCCTGTGTCCCCCAGGAAGCTGATGCTGGAGAAAGAGCTTGCCAGCATGCTCTGGAGGATCCGCTGGGATGAGTTGCAGTTTGGAAGTCCCGAGCGGTACCACAAGGCAGCGGGCAGCCGGCTCACCTTGTCCCTGGTGAGGGGAGCCATCCCTGAGGCACCACCTTGCCCCTGTTCTGGCCTCTCTCCCTGCATGACACCCCACCCTGTTGATCTCTTACAAGGCCCTCTGTTTCCTGCAGAGCCATAGCCCCACTGTGTCTCTCAACACAGCCATTCATCCTTACATACCTCTCCATTCCTTATAGAGACTTACTCCATCCATCCCTGACATGACTTTCCATCCCCTTCAGAGCCACTGTAGATCTATCCTCTATAGAGCCATGAGTCCTCCATGTAGCATCATACTTCTTCAAGCCCCTATGTTGCCCTCCATCCCCTACACAGACATACCTTATCCGTGTCCTAAACTTGGTGCAGTGCATCATGCCTCATCTCAGAGTCTTCATCTTTCCTACAGAGCATGCAGAGCTTGTCCTGACCCTTAGACCCCATCCTGCACCATCCCCTGCACACTTTGGATGGCCCTGCCCTGCTCCATTGGTGCAGCCCGTCCCTCCACCCCAAGGTTCCTCTCCCTAATCCTCTCCTTCCTGCAGCGTGGCTCCAGCTATGGCTCCCTGATGACCACCCATGGCAAGTACCAGATCTTTGCCAACACCGGCCACTTCAAGGTCAGTGCAGCAGGCAGGGAGCTGAGTCTTCCATCTGAAATGCCCTGGCTCTGTTCCCCCTTGGCTGCATCCTATCCTGCAGGATGTTGCCACTTTCCTCCCCTTCACAAGTTCATCCACTGGACATTGACCTTTTCCCCTTCCCAAACACCCCAGGGCAATGTTGTGGCCATTAAGCACATCAACAAGAAGCGCATCGAATTGACGCGGCAGGTGCTCTTCGAGCTAAAGCATGTAGGTTTGGGGTCTGGACTCGGGTGGGCAACCTGCTTAGGGGTGCAGGGAATGGTCCAGAGCATGTGGGAGGATAGCAGGAGTAGCAGCTCATGCCCTTAGACCTCAAGACTATCTTGGGTCCACTTCCACCTGCAGATGCGAGACATCCAGTTCAACCACCTGACCCGCTTCATTGGGGCATGCATCGACCCCCCCAATATCTGCATCATCACCGAGTACTGCCCACGGGGCAGCTTGCAGGTAGTGGGGCTTGGGGACACTGCGGGTGACACTTAGACATTCCCAGTGACCCAGCTGGGCTGGGTATTGTGGACAGGGCTGTGGATGCTGATGGCCACCTGAGCCCTCCCTATAAGGCTCAGAGCTGAGCTGTCCAAGCAGGTGTCAGAGGCTAGTGAAGGGGTGGGGGAGGGTGTTGTAGACCCCCCCAGCTGGGCACTTGATGAGGCTGCCATCACCATGACCTGGGTGCTTGGTGGCGTCCACTCAATGTGCTATCCCAGGATGTCCTGGAGAATGAGAGCATCAACCTGGACTGGATGTTTCGTTACTCCCTCATCAATGACATTGTCAAGGTACCCAACTGAGGGGTGTGAGGGGATGGCGAGAGGTGCCTGAGAGACATGAGTTTCACTGTGTCCATCTGTCCCAGGGAATGGCCTTCCTGCACAACAGCATCATTGGCCATCATGGCAGCCTCAAGTCATCCAACTGTGTGGTGGACAGCCGCTTCGTGCTGAAGATCACCGACTACGGCCTGGCCAGCTTCCGCTCGCCGAGCGACAACGAGGACACACATGCACTCTATGCCAGTGAGTGCCTACCTGGGAGAACCAGGGAGATGGGGTGGCCTTGTCTCACTGCTCCATTGCTTTGTCCCACCAGAGAAGCTGTGGACAGCCCCAGAACTGCTGCAGAAGGGGCACCTGCCCACCCCGGGCATGCAGAAAGCTGATGTCTACAGCTTCGGCATCATCGTGCAGGAGGTTGCTTTGCGCAATGGCCCCTTCTACATTGAGGGCATGGACCTGAGCCCCAAAGGTGAGGATGGGGAGCGTGTGCATGGACGTCCTGCCCCACCGTGGAGGTCTGATGTTCACTGTTGGCTGCACCCTGGCAGAGATCGTGCAGAAGGTGCGTAACAGCCAGAAGCCCTTCTTCCGCCCCTCCATTGACATCGGGGTGCACAGCGAGGAGCTGGCAGTGCTGATGGAACGCTGCTGGGCACAGGAGCCAGCCGAGCGTCCTGACTTCAGTCAGATCAAGATCTTCATCCGTAGATTCAACAAGTGGGTGGTTGGCGTGTGGGGATGGTGGCCCTGGGTGGGAGTGGGGACAGCCGTGGATGGAGGTGGTGCTTGGGGGGCACCTCTTCCCGCAATGCCAACTGACTGCACCCTGGCAGGGAGGGAAGCACCAGCATCCTAGACAACCTGCTGTCACGCATGGAGCAGTATGCCAACAACCTGGAGAAGCTAGTGGAAGAGAGGACACAGGCCTACCTGGAGGAGAAGCGCAAGGCAGAGAACCTCCTCTACCAAATTCTGCCCCAGTGAGAGGGGGACACAAGGGAATGTGTGGGTCTGAGGGTTGGCATGGGTTCAGCATGCACCTGCTGCTGTGCAAGCATGGGGTCCCTTGCCAGCTTTCCATGCCGGTATGGGCCAAGGGTTGCAGGGGGAACAGCGGGCTTGGGGTGGAGCTCACCACTATCCTTGCCAGTTCTGTGGCAGAGCAGCTGAAACGTGGAGAGACAGTGCGGGCTGAGGCTTTTGACAGTGTCACCATCTACTTCAGTGACATCGTGGGCTTTACCGCCCTCTCAGCAGAGAGCACCCCCATGCAGGTGAGAGCAGGACTTGGGGGGTAGCACATCTGTGAGGCTGGTGAAGGTCTCACACCCTGGCAGTGCTATCCCTGGGGTTGGGGGGACATGTCCACTCCCAGATGCACACGCATCCTTGTTCCATTCAGGTCGTGATGCTGCTGAATGATCTCTATACTTGCTTTGATGCCATTATCGACAATTTTGATGTCTACAAGGTGAGTGGCGTGGTGAGCAAGCACAGCCCTCCGAAGTGAGGCAGGCAGCAAGGAGCCCAGGTTGTACCTGCCCCCACAGGTGGAGACCATTGGGGATGCCTACATGGTGGTCTCGGGGCTGCCAGTGCGCAATGGGAAGCTGCATGCCCGTGAGATTGTCCGCATGGCCTTGGCCCTCCTCGAGGCTGTCAAAACCTTCAAGATCCGTCACCGTCCCAACGACCAGCTCCACCTGCGCATCGGCATACACACCGGTGAGCCCCCGCACTAGCCAGCTGGGGGGTGCTCGCCCACCCACCCATCCATCCTGCAGCATCCCCAATGCCTCTGTGCCTGCAGGTCCCGTGTGTGCTGGAGTAGTGGGTCTGAAGATGCCACGGTACTGCCTCTTTGGGGACACGGTGAACACCGCATCCCGCATGGAATCCAATGGCCAGGGTAAGCCATGGGGCTGGCAGCTGAGGTCCAGAGCCACAGGGTGTGTTCCATTCCTGTGGCACCCAGCCATGTCTTTTGCCCCTCTGTAATACTCAGCCCTGAAGATCCATGTGTCATCTGCCACCAAAGAAGTCCTGGATGAGTTTGGCTGCTTTGAGCTGGAGCTGCGTGGGGATGTAGAAATGAAGGTGAGGGCACAGTGATGCTGGTGGGGTACCAGCCCTCCCAACCACAGGGGAATGTGATGGGGAGGTGGGTTTTGCCTGGGACCCCTTGTTGCCCTCGATGCTGGGGATGACACCTAAGAAGCAGGTCCAGTGGTGGGCAGGGTCTAACTTGCTCACCTCTGCCTCCAGGGCAAGGGAAAGATGCGGACATACTGGCTGCTGGGTGAGAGGAAAGACCCTTAAGTCATTTGAGCCTAGTGGTTGTGGCAGAACCCCCAGCTCAATGGGGCCACCAGTGCTTTCTGGTGCCCCAAGATGCACCGGCACACCCCCCATCACTGCATCCACCTGCCTCTGCAGCCTCCCTGCTTCTGCAGGGCCTGGGCAAGGTGGGGCAGCGGCCACAGCACCGTCTCCCCCCCTCTATCAGCACCAGCAAAGCCCACCTTCCCCACAGCCTCTGCTGGAGTAGGATAACCAGCCCTGATCCAGCCCAAGGGACCCTGTATCCCCCCCACCCTCTGAGGTCTGCCACCCCCACCCTCTCCCCTGTGGCTCAGCTGGCTCTGAGCTTCTCCGGGGCCTGGCTGCCCCGAAGGGCACTTTGCCGTCTCTTTTCAGTACCTGGCCCCCAGCAGAAGTTGTTACCCATGTCAGCCCCTCCCTGGGGTGGGGGGAAATGGGGATTCCTGCCAAGACTGACTCCTTGGCCAGGTCAGGCTTCAATGCCGCAACTCCCCCCCTCCTCAGTCTCCCCTTCCCCTGTATATAAACCCATCGGGTCATGTAAATACCCATCCCTCCTCCGGGTGTAAATATAGGACTCGCTGCAACTATTTTGTTGAAATACAAACTTCCCCAGATCCATCTGTCCTGTGGCCTCTACTTTGCTCTGCCCCAGCATGCCAAGTGGGGAGGGAGGCCAGGGGGACCCCATTATGGAACTCAGCCCAGGCTGGCGACAGCTGCCTAAAGCATCCCAAGAGATCATATCCCGGGGGTCTGTCTGCGGTATAGGGCCGGGATGTGGGCATGGGGAGCCAGTGCTGGGCAGTCGCAGCAGCGGCTGTTGAGGGCTTGGGCGGTGCTGGGAAGGCAGGGCTGCCGTGAGTTTGCTTTGGCGTGAGGGCTGCAGTACGTTCCTCTGAGCTCATGCTCTGGCCACCCTGCTGCCGCCTCTTACTGGAACACACCTGTGCCTGGGGACTGGAACAAGGACTGCGTGTCACCCGCTTCATGCGCTGGGAGGGGACGAGTCCCAGGGGATGGGGCTGTGCCAGGGGCTCTCCCTTCATGCCTAAGGAGGAAATCTCGACACCACAGTGTTTTTTGAGTCAACAGTGACTTGCAACAGGGCTGAAGGTTTTCCCATTTTGCTTCATGGTCTCATGGGATTTGAGATCCCAGGGACACAGTGATCCCCTTCCAAATATCCAGCCTGAGGACAGCCTTGGGGTGGGCAAGGATGCTGAGACCACCTGTGTCCCCTTTTATTTTATTGCTTGTGGGGCTGGAGCTGGCTGCTCAGGGGGTCGTAGGGGTCACAGAGGTTGAAGGGCTCAGGATGCCCTAAGTACAGGGTAATGGGAGTAGAGAAGGCTGCATTCCTCTTGAAGGGAATGTTTCTGCCGAAGAGGGCCGTGACACCCTGGAGACGAGAGAATTGGAGAGGTCTCTATCAGCAGCTGAGACCTCCAGGGAGCTGGCAGGACAGGGTGGTGGGGGCCTTACCGGCAGTCCACGGGCTTGCTCCAGCCAGAAGCTGGTTGGCTCCTCCTTTAAGTAGTTGTGAGGCTGTAGTGGAAGCAAAATATGAGCCGGAGGTGATTACGTGCTCAGTAGGACATGGAAGCCCTGCAGACTCCCTGGAGTCTGCTGCAGGCTGGTGGGGGGGTGTCTGCTGCCTGTACCTGGGTGGTGGGCTGGGGCATGGACTGGAAACCCATGGCACGGTAGTCGTTGTGCGTGGTGGAGATAGATTCCATGCGCCTCGGGCGGGGACGGATCTCCTCCTCCGTCTCCTTACTGCAGTCAAAGCAGACCCCGCACCTCTCAGCTCTGGGATCCCCGCCTCCCCAGGTCCCCTACTCTGGGGCATAGCCCCAAGGGTGGGTCTCATGCGGGAGTGAAGGCTTGCCTGTATTTCTCGTAGAGCATGGATGCCAGTGTGGCTTTCCGCTGCCCTGCAGAGAGGAAGGTGCCATCAGCGCCCCAGCTAAGATCCCCGTGCTGCCTTTTCAGGGTGCACATGGCTTCTTGGGTTCAGCCTCACCTTGCCCCAGCAGCAGGACCCTGGCAGGTGGGCAGTCCTTCGGGGAGGAGCTGTCAGTGACTGAGGAGAGAAACTGGTGGATCGGCAGACCATGGTAGCCAGGCTGTAAATCCTCACTGGCCAGATCCTTCCCTAGCCGAGAGTCCAGGGGGTCCACGATTACCTGGGGATGGACAGTGACGACTGTGGAAGGGGGCAAGAGCCCATGCTGCACTTCCCCATGCCCTCTCCTGGCTTTTAGGCTTTCAGTAGCCCTAGAGGCATAAGATGTAAAGAGGTGTTATGGCTTTTCTGGCCAGAAACCTGGGAAAGCTGGAGAAGAGACACAGGTTGGGCAGGGCTGATTTGTCCTGCCTGGTAGAGGTCAGCCAGCCTTGTATGGCTGTCCCAAGCACCTGGGTGCCCAGACTGCGCCTGGGCAAGCGCTCTTACAGCACTTCAACAAACCATGGAGTCTCCAGGCTGTGGCACAGCTTGGTCCATCAGGTACCCCCAGTTTGCCCGAGCAGGCATCCCCACATCACTGTGATGGGCTGTGACATACAGCTCCTGCTCCTCAGCAGTGAGATCCCAGCTCCCCTCCTGCCTTACTGTTACTCCTCACGTGCCTGCCTTGTGCCTTTTGTGCTATTGAGTTTCATCCCTTTTCTATCCTGCTGGGCTCAAGGTCATCCGGGTGGCTATTTAAAGAGAGAGGTCTGCACAGGAGCACAGAGCCTCACAAGATCAGCATGTGGGACACGATGGGGCCAACTTTGAGGGACATTTTCCCTTATGGAGTTACCTCCTTCTGCCAGTCCTGGTTCACACGGCTCCGATGGGGCACCGACTGGCTGGGCTTCTCTGCTGGTGTGGGTGGAGTGGGGGGTAGCACCGGGAGTGCAGTGGGGGAATCCTTCTCGGGACTAGTTCCCCACTTTCCAAGCCAGGGAGGCAGCTTGATCCTAGAGGGATCCTTCCCAGTCTCTGGGGATGGCTCCCTGCTGGGCACGACTGGTAGGGCCACAGTAGGCAGCTCATCTGTGTCTATCTCCTGGGGCGGCTTGGCTATGTCTGACATCTCCTGGAGCCTCTTGGTGGTGGTTGACAGTGTCTCACCGCGGCACGGGAGCCTCACCAAGGCTAGCTCAGGCAGGGGCTCGTCACCCTGGACCCTGCACTGTGGCCTCTCCCCATGGCGTCTGGGACCCACATGGCTTGTCAGAGCGCCCCTGCAGGTGGGAACAGACCCTGAAGAAAAGTAGCGGGGCGCATCCCTCATTGCCAACCACGTCCCCAGCCCCCACCAGCACAGGCAGCGTCCTGACCCCAGGTCCTCTGCAGCGTCACCTCCACACTGGGGCAAGGGACAAGGGAGGGATTCCTCTCCTTCTGGGGGACAGAAGCACTGCCTGCTGCTGGGTCTGTCGTCTCGAGAGGTCTCCCGTCCGTAACTCCCTTCTGTCCCCTTGACCTCCTGCAACAACACGTTTCCCATCCCCCTTCCTGGGCTCAGGCCCCTCCCTACTGCGACCTCCTCATAGGTCAGACACACCATCTCCTCATTCCTCCCTGGCCCCTAGCGCTCCACAGGCCCTGCCCCCCGGCTCTCCCCACCGGGGGTTACCCCAAGGGGTCTCGCTGCCCGCGGCCTGGGCCGCAGCCCCCGGCGCAGCCGGCTCCCCGCTCCATAGCGCGTGCGCGCGGCAGGACGCTCCTCTCGCCATGGAGACGGTGCACGGCGGCCGCGCGCCCAGGGGTGGAGCCCGCGCGTACGCGCTTCCGATTGGCGGAGAGACCCGGAGGGGGCGGGGCAATGCACCGAGCTGGGCGGGGCAACAGGCTGAGCTAAAAGGCGATGGGCGTGGTCTCGGTGGAGTGGGCGGGGCAGGGGGCGGTCGCCGTGAGGGGGGTGCAGTGAAGGAGGACGGGGGTGTGTGAGGGTCTGGGCTGTGTGGGGAACTGGGCACAGGGACACGGAGGGACGGGAATGCAGGGGATGGGGGCGCGGGGCTGCAGGGACACAGGGGTGCCCGCGTTGCACTACAGGATCAGGGCTGTCCCCACCTTTGGGATCTATGTCCCCCGCGCCATCTTGTCGCACTGCCCGGGGTCCAGCGCTTAGGGCAAAGCTAGCCGCAGGGGCTCCCGAGGGTGTACCGTGCCTGGGCAGGGCCAGTGCAGCCCCACTGGGGCAGCAGGAAGGACGTGCCCAGGGCTCCTGAGGAGACACTGCTCCCCACGGCTTGATCCAAGTGACCCCCATACTGCTTGGGCCTGGCACTGGAATAAGCCCACTTGCCCCAGGGACCCCCCCCAGCTGGCCTAAGGTGATGGGGCAGGATGTGCCCGGCGCCTGGCTGGGTGCAGCCGGTGCGCGCCGGTGTGGAGCAGCTGCCTTCTCTCACCACCAGCCCTCGATGGGCCCCTGGCCCCAACCCCGCAGAGGCCAAGCAAAAGAAGGGCCCTTTGATAGCAGGCGGCAGGCTCGGGAGCTAGGGCTGTTATTCCAGTGCTCTGCGGTGTGCGCCGATGGGGCACCGTGCGCTCCACGCTGGGGCCTCTGTTTTTCCTGGCTGGGGATGTGCTCGGCCCTTCTGGCCTCGGCGGGCCGGGGGGGCCCCCACTGGGGACCGCTCCTCCCTGCGGGCCCTCGGCCCCGTGCCAAGCAGGGGCTCCTCCAAGACCATCTGCGGCACAGCTGTGGAGAGGAGGGAGAGATGGGAGACGTGTCCCGAACTCATCTCATGGCTCCCCCATGGTGGGGCCACATCATCCCTGCTGCCGCTGGGAGTGGGGATTGAGATGCCAGGGTGCTCCCAGGGCTAGCAGCTCACTTTGAGGGTTATGGGTTGCACACTGCTGGTCATACCTCTACACTCTGCTATGGACCCTGTGGTGGTCCCTGAGGTGCACCTGTATGTACCCCAGCTTATGCTGAATGTATGGCAACTTGGGGATGCTGCCCCAGCTTGCATCCCTTCCTAGGAGTGTTCCCAGATTCCCCACCAAACACCCATGGGCTTACCAAAAGCCTGGCTAGGCAGCATGGGTGCCTGAAGGATACTGAAGGGACACTAACAGCACAAAAGTACACTGTGGGACAGGGAGCTTGGCGATGCCACCCCAGGTGTGCTCACTCACTGTGGGGCAACCACCCTGGGGTGGTCTATGGGGCATCACACTGGGGCTGTGCTCTGGCAGCATCAGCCCGGGGCAGCAGCCCTGGAGCTGCTGTAGCACATCTGGCTGCCTCTCTCCAGCTGACACATCCCTCGCAGCCCCCCCGCGCCCGGCTCTTTTGGGAACTTGCGTCATTTGTGATCCTCTCTGTCTGAGGAACCAAAACAGCCGTTGGCTCCCGTTCCTCCGCCCCCCCCCGCCTCGGCCCCATGAGGCTGTGCCCACTGTCCTGCCCTGCCGCTGCTCGGGGACTGACAAAATAAACTTGGCACAGGAAGAAACACAATGGCAGGCGACTGGCCCTGACCTCGCGTGCCAGCCCGTGCCCTGTGCCTAATACAGCACTCGCTGTGGGACTGCCCTGGGGGATGATGTCCTGCGGATCCCTGGCCCCTCTTTAGCGTCCCCACCTCCCCAGGGACACCCAACTCTCTTTGGGGTACACATCCGAGGCAGGGCTGTCCTGAGTTCAAGAGTGGCCCCAGCCTGCAGTGAGCCTCAGACACAGGAAACAGCAGTATCAACAATTTTAAGGTTCAATTACATCCCGAAAACATTCCCCATACTATACTGGGTGTGTATGTGTGGGAAGTAACTGGGCTCCGCCACAGCCCCATAGAGCTCCCAGGGGCCCCCCGCTGCCAGCGCCACCGAGCCGGGGGATGAACAGAGCCGCCATTCTCCCCGGCGGGCTGCGGTCCCTTGCGCGGCGGCTGGCAGGGGCCCAGGCGGTCCCAACGGCGGTGCCAGGTGGGCCGTGCACCGCCCCGGCACCGGCCCCTGCCACTAAATATAGCCACGGCAGCCAGCCACGGCCCAGCGGGCGCGGGAGGCACACGGCAGGGAGCGGGCGGGCGCATGCGCCGGGCCCCCGCGTGCGCTCCCCTCACGGGGCCGGCGCGGACACGTGCAGGCACGAGACCGCGGTCAAGGCCTGTAAACAGCGCTGTGCGTGCACACAGCCGGTGGTGCTTTGTGTGCAGGGGGGTCGGGAGCGTGCGGCTCCCCTCGGTGGTGCACATCTGTGAGGTCTGGAGTGAAGGGTACAATGTGTTTTCTTCAGTGTGCACTTGTTGGGGGGGGGGGCTGGGGTGAGCAGGATAGTGAGTTTCCCTCGGAGGTGCGTCGCTGGGGGGCCTTGGGTGAGCAGCGCAGTTGAGTTTTGCATGGCAGTGCACACACAAGCAGTATAGTGGCTGCAGTATGGGGGTATGTGTAACATGGAGGGGGCAGCAGGTCCTCCCACCATGCAGCCTGTGCCCTGCTCAGGGTTATGATCCTCCTTGGAGCTCCCAGAGAGGCCCCTCAGGGGTCACCAAGAAGTACATGTGCAGTCAACAAGCCTGCTCCGAGGGCTTTTAATCTAGTGCAATTAACTGCTTTTGAAAAGCTGGGAAACATCAGTGTTCTGGCAGCAACACAGGGGTGCTGGTGGGGGGGGCAAGCTGAGGTGGAGCAGGGGCATTCAGGGATGCTGGGGCTGGGTGGTGGCAGTGGGGCTGGGTGGGCAGCCCTGGATGTGGTGTACTGCTGACACACCTAGGATGCTCCTTCCCCCCCTTGGGGACAACCTTGTGGTACCCAGCCTGTTTCCTCAGCTCAGCACCAAGAGGAGTCTTTTGCCTGTGAGCTGTGGGCAGCCCCAGTAAACCCTTACTGCTTCAACTGTGGGGTTGGTATGTGGGGAGCCCAGACCCTCTGCCACCTCTGCAAAGTAGGGTACCAGTGCTACTGCTGTGACAATGGAGGCCAACCCTGCCCAGGCCAGCCACCACCTCCACCCCCAAAAAAGCCACCCTGATGCAGAACCACTGAAGTCACCACCAAGGAAATGTTTTATTGAGGAGTAAGTGGATCGCGGTATTAGCCAGGGGGCCAGCCCATCTGCCGCCCCCCCAGCACATGGAGGTGCAGGTGGTAAACAGACTGTGCGCCGTGCTTCCCATCGTTGATCACTGTCAGGAGAGATACAAGGGTCAGGCCACTCCCTGTCCCCAGCCCACCAGGACGACCAGTTAGGGTCCTGCCCCACAGCACAGTAAGGGGTATCAACTCACCAAGGCGGTAGCCATCAGCCAGTCCCTCTGCCTGCGCTGTACGTGCTGCCACCACCATCAAGTGCCCCAGCAGCTGAAGGAGGGAGGAGCGGCAGGGTCAGCACTGTATGACTCCCACCACTGGTGTCCCAGGGACCTCTCCAGACTCACCTCAGTGTCTTGGGGACCCACGCGGCTGATTCGGGGGATGGGGCGCTTGGGGATCACCAGGAAGTGCACAGGGGCTTGAGGGGCCACATCACGGAAGACAAGGCACTATCAGGGGGAGCAGGGTGAGCCCCACACCTGTGGGTTCTGCCCCCTTGCCCCGGTGGGGACACAGGTCCTGCTGTCCCAGCTACCTTGTCATCTTCATAGAGAATGGTGGCAGGGATGGTGCGGTTGATGATCTTGCTGAAGATAGTGGGTTGCCCTCCTGCCTCCTCGCCGGCCGCTGCTGCCTGCTGCGCCTTGCCCACCTCCCCGTCCCGCCCGCTGGGCGCCGACACGCACCGCTGGGGCTGAGGGGCATACCTGGGTTACAGCCTGGGCCCGCGGGGACAACGACAAGGACACCGCGATGGGGGTGGGTGGGGGAACACGCGTACAAAGGTGATGGAGAGGAGCACACGGGGGTGATGGTGGGTGCACGTGGGGTTAAGGCTTGGCTGTGACATGGGCTACCACATGGGGCAATAGGGAGGTACACACGGTAGTAACACTCATAAGGGGTAAGAAGGACAGATGCCGAGGGGACTGGTAGCGGGCTGTGCTGGGGGTGACAGGGGACTGTCCACAGGTCCCAGCCTGGTGACAAATCGCTGTGCTCACCGGCCTATCAGGGGACTGTCCACAGGGCTGACAGGATCTGTGCCCTTGGGGGTGCAGGGGGTGGATGTGCCCACGGAGGCGCAGGCTGGGATGGGGGTGGATGCCCACGGGTGCTCTGAGGCGCCGGGCCGAGGCGTGGGAGTACGCGGGCCGGCGCTCATGCCCGCCGCGGACTTTGCCCGAATGTGGAAGTAATGGCGAGCATGGTGCGGATCCTATCCGGAGCCCCTGTTACCCGCCATACCCCAGTGTGTCCCCGTTATCCCGGGATCCCCCCGTGCCCGCGCCCCCCCGCGCCCACCTGCCCCAGGCGCAGCGCGCCCCGCACCAGCCCGCGCGCCAGCACCGCCGCCATGGCCGCCGCTCCCGCCCCGTCCCTTACACACCGGCCCCGCTCCACGCCCCCTTAAAGCGCCCGCGCCCGCCTCGCTGCCACCACCCCTGGCATGAGAGCGACCCTCGCGTCGGAGCATCCCGGCGGGGACCCTCCGACCGGGGAAGCCGGTCACTCCCTCAGCCCAGAGTCCCAACCCCGGGCGTCCCGCCTGACCTCCTCTGCCCTTAAGAGTGGGTGCCTGGACCAAACAATTGAGGATCCCGGGAGAAAGGCTGTGCCAAGCAGATTTATTAGCACTCAGAAGCCCATTCGTGGGCGCTTGCGACGGGGCTGTGAGGCGGAGGACAGCTGGCTCTGCGAAGAAGGGATGCACAGCTGGCTGGCCTGGCTGCCAAGGGGCTCTGGGGGCTCGGGGGGTCCCTCGGCCCACACGGACAGGTAGTCCCGCAACGTTTTCCGCCGCTCCTTGGGGATGCCGCGGCAGCGCAGGTTCTGTGAAGACAGCAGGGCTTCCTCAGGTACTGGTGAGGTCCAGAGGCTGCGACGTGGGGGGCTGCCGGCTGGTGAGGAGCCCTCCTGGGAGAGAACGGGTGGGCGGCTGGGGGAGAGCATCTGGGGGCCCACATCACTCAGCTCAGACAGCTCAGATTGGTAGGTGAGGGAGGAGGTGAAGCTGGCCGAAAGGCTGCGGCGGCCCTTGGCTCGCTTCTGTCGCCGCCGCCGCTCCCGCAGTGCCCTTTGCCTCTGTGCCACACTGAAGCTTGTCCTATCCTCCCACCACTGCTCCCAGTCCCCAGCCCAAGCTGCTGTCAGACGGGTACTCAGGGGGTCCGGACCCCCTGCTGGCTCCAGGGTTTGTGGCAGGGGAGGTGGTTGGAGTGCCAAAGGCTCCCAGGGCTGGATGCGGCCCCCTTCCTGCATGGTTTGGCGCAGCCGCTTGCGCACCTGCCTCTGCAGGCTGCTGGGGCCTGCCGGCCTCTCCAGGTCTCTGCGGGTGAAGAGGCGTCTCTGGCTGAGGCTGGGGGAGCAGGCATGCCGGAGAGGCTCCCTGCAGGCCCTGGAAAAGGCCCTCAGCCAGCGGCGGTACCGCAGGGCTGCAGCTGTGCTGGGCACCGCTGGGGTGTGCTGGGGGCTGGCACAGGGCTCCTTCAGGAGTTCAGCTTCCTCCAGGGGTGCTGGTGTGCCCACGCCCTCCTCCTCTTCATCGATGATCACCTCCACGTTGGACAAGTAGAACGTTTGCTCTTCTTCCTCTTCTTCCTCACCACCCAGGCCCCGTGGGCTGCTGTCTGGAGCCTCGAAGAGAGGGGAAGAGCCAGGGGCTATTGTGGCCTCATCCCTCGGTGGGGGTGCAGGGGGCTGTGCTGCCTTGTGGGTCAGCCTCTGGCAGAAGACATCCCCAGTCTCAGAGAGCTGGAAAACCAACATGGACTTGTGCGGTCCATCGTCCTGTAGTGTGGCAGCCAGCCCTGCAGGAACAACAAAGGCACTGTCACCAGGATTTCAGTCCTGGGGATGCTCCAGGGACCTGGACAGCTATAGAGCTGCCTCCACCCCTCACTGCCGGCTCCTGCCCCATACATTGTTTTCCATGTCATTAATCTCTTCCACACGCTTGTTAGGGGAATCACTTTTGCTTTTTTAGCCACCCTCCAGCCAGGCCATGACAAGGGCTATGTTTCCATTCCCTTCCACCTTCTCCCCTGCAGCCTGGGCTAGTGTGGGACACTCACCTGCTGCTGGGGCTGTGAGGCGCTGCTGGAGCAGGTGGTGGAAGTGCGGGAGCTGGGTGGGCAGGTGCTGCAGGCACCCTGCAATACTGTGCAGCTTCTGTGGAGTCCCCGCCAGTTGACAGGCCGACTGGCTGCCCCCTGAGGAAACACCCCAAAAACTGACTGGTGAGCACAGATGCCAGAACAGCAGCTGATCCCAGCAGCAAAGAGGCTGAGATATGGGCACAGAGGAGCCTTGTCTCTGCAGCACCCCTGGAGCTTGGTCTCTTACCCCGGTATTGCAACAGCAACAGCTCTTGGGTGCTGGATGCGCCAAGCAGCACCTTGTGGCTCCTCCCGGGTTTCCCTGGCATTAGGTGCGCAAAAAGTGGAGGGGCCTTCATCATGTGTGCCCACTTCAGAACAGGCACCAGTGGCAACCGCTCATCCAGCACATACACGGAGAACTAGGACAGGAGTCTTGGTTCAGACAGGACACACCCTAACACATTGTTCCAGCTCCCCTCAGCTGGAAGATCCTCATGCCCCATACACAGCTGTGTATGGAGACACAGCTGTGTTGCATCTTCCCCAGCTTCTAGCTGTGGTGGGACTCACCTGGGTGGTGACAAGGTACTGTGAGGGGTGAGCCCTGCCCAGGTACATGGGAAGCACCACACGCTCACCCTGCTGGCAACCAGCTTCCTCGCCCACCTTGAACAAGTCAAAGTGGCATTTGTTGGGGGCCTGCAGCAGAACAGGACGAAGTCAGTACTTCGGGCTGAGGAATGCTCATCCCTACGTGCCCCAGCCCCACACCCACAATCCCAAGCTCACCCGGGCATCCAGGCACTGCAGGCCTGTGCGGTCAGCACAGCTGAGCACCCGTGGGTGGGCAGTGAAGTCACTCCAGCGCCAGGGTGAATAGTCCCGAAAAAACATGGTCTGGGGGTCATGGCGGAGCTGCTGCAGCCTGTGGGGAGACAGCAGTACAGCAGTATTGGCATGGGGCAGGGCTGCCCCAGTCACTTGGGCCTCCTACCCCCGGGAGTCCACTGTCTGCATGAGTCCCTAGACAGCCTTATCTCACCCGGTCTCGATGCTCCAGAGGTAGATGGTCCCGCTCTGGGTGCAGACAGACAGCTCCCCGGGAAGGTGAGGGCTGCAGGACAGGGGGCACAGCATGAACATGGGGTGACAGAACCCGCCATATGGAGCAGGGCTGCGCAAGCAGAGCTCCCTCCTGTCACAGCCCCTTCTTCCAGCACCTACCTGACAGTGAGGCAGGAAGCAGGCATATCAGTGCGGATCACTTGTAGTGGTGTGGGAGGTGCCCCTGTCTTGCCTGGCACCCTCCAAACACCACAATGATAGTCTGAGCGAACTCCAACAAAATCTGTCAGGGAGAAGGAGGTGGATATGTGAGCTGGCAGCATCCCAGCGGCCCCCTGCTGTCCCTCCTCCCTACATCGCGTCTGCCCCGAGATGCGAATCCTGGGGCTAGCTCACCTTGCCCATCCACACGGGCTGCAGCCACTTGCCGGACACGTCCACTGAGCTCAAACTGTTGTGGAGAGCCCCGGGCATGGGGCAGCCCCTCTAGCACCACATCCTGGAAATCTGGGATGCTGGCTAAGGGCGGTGCAACACAACCCCCACTTCCCTCTCCAGGGACACCCCATGGGGAAGGATACAGAGGTGGTTCATGGCCTGCCCTCCAGGGTGCACCAGGCGGCCCACGGGTGTTCCCCCATCTTCAGGGGGCAACCAGGCCAGTGCCCCCCCAGTGAAGCTGTCATCAAAGAGCAGGTTGGACCACTGCTGCATCAGCTCCTCGTGCAGGCAGTCTGCCAGTAGGCCCAGTGGTATTTCGAAGAGCCAGTCACGGCAGAGGTGGGAGAACCAGCGCAGGCGGGAGGCCAAGTGTTGCCGGGGGCAGCCGCTGCAGGGTATAGACAGCATCAGGTGGGGGGACAGAGCAGGAGACCCCCAGACCTCTGCAGAGCAGGGGACATAGGGATACTCACCGTCGGGCCTCCAGGCGGTCAACGTCCTCCATCAGGGCTGTCATCCGGATGGTGGTATTCCGGGCTGGTCTCTACAGGAGTAGGAGGCAGAGATTGAGACTGGCAAGGGGAAGGGTGAGGAACAGCACTGTTATGCCTGGACAGAGAGTGACCTTCAGCTTGGAGTTTCCCAGGTAGAAGTTCTTGTGCAGCAGACGCCCTAGGGAGCCAAAAGCGTCTTCTGGATGATCCACAAAGAAATGGCCCAGCTGCATGGGAGGGAGGGGAAAGAGTCAGTTCATGCAAAGGTCCCACGCTGCCCTCTAAGTCCTTGTCAGAATGCAATGCCTCAAATCCCACCTGCCTGGCGAAGTCCAGAGTGGCTCCAGACTTGCCTGCTCGGAGCTTTCTGCACGCCCCGCTGCGGTACACGATGTCCTGAGGTGCGGGTGAGGGGAACCAGCAGCCTGTGGGGAAAACGCAGAGGCCGCCTGGCACCACTCGAGCACCGGGACACCGCTCAGCACCGCGGGGCAGCGGCAGCGATAGAGATGGCAGGTTCCCTCCAGCCCCCATGCAGCGAGCTCCCTCCCTCCCGCTCCCGCGGCTCTCACCCGCGCTGGGCAGCAGCACCGGCACGGCCGCAGCGTCGGCGGCTTCCCACCTTTCGCCTGTCGCGCCGCGGCTGGGTATGAACGCCGGCTGCACCTGCGGAGAGCGAAGGGGGACAGTCAGAGCGACCCCTGAGCGTCCTGCCGGTTCCCTTGGCCGGTCCGGACCCGCGGCAGGGCCTCACCTGGCGGCGGCCGGGGCCGCCCTCCAGCACTTGCCCGTGCTCGCCCCAACCGGCGACGGGCGCGGGGCTATCCTCTTCCCGCGGCGGCCCGGCGCTGAAGTAGGAGGGGAAGAGCGCGGCCGGGAATTCCATGGCCGCGGTAGCGGGCACTGGGACCAGGACGCGGCTGGGCCGGGGGTCCCGGTACCTCGTGGGGATGGCGAGGTCACCGCCAATTGCGTCACCATCCCGCTGTTGGCGCGCACCAATCAGCTCCCGGGAACAGCTCAGGACAGAGCGCCGCTGGCGGCACAGCCGCGGGGGCGCTACCGCCCCCTTGCGGCCGGAGGCTAAAAACGTACGGCCGGCAGAGGGCCAGCGACGGGATCGGGATGGCAAGGGGACGGGAACGGGAACGGGAACAGTCGGGGGAAGCGGTGGGACCGGGATGGGAACGGGACGGGAAACGGGAACGAGCGGAGAAAGCGGTGAGACCGGGATGGGAACGGGCAGGGGCAAGCTGTGGCAACGGGTCGGGAAAGGGACGGGAACGGGCGAAGCGATGGGACTGTGGAAGGAACGGGACGGAAAGAGGAACGGGCGGAGGGAAGCGGTAGGACTGGGACGGGAACGGGATGGGACGGGCAGGGGAAGCGGTGGAACTGGGACAGGACCGAGGGGAGGGGAAACAGTGGGATAGGGCCAGACCAGGTACTGGCACTGAAGAACCATCAGGAACGGGACCTCACCGGGGCACGGGCAGGAGTACGGGCATCATTTCCCTCTGGTCACCTAGAGAGCAGTGAAACCCCCCTGTGAGTCCTGCCAGAGGCACATCTGGTTTTCCGTGGTCTCGGTTGTATGGTTATGGGGCACCCCATACACCAGTGGGGTGTGGGGCCACAGGACAGTCTCAAATATCTGGGCGTTGTGGGGGTGAAGTGTGGCTCCTGGAAGGCTGAGGCTGTTCCTGATCTCCCATCCCACCCTGCCCTTTCTCACACCTGCTTGGCCTTGGTAAACCTACTCCCACCCCGTCTCTGTGCTCCTTCCTCCCCACAGGGTGGTTGCTGGCTCCCCACGAGGGACCCACCTGGCCCCACACCCCCATGGGAAACCACACAGAGTTCAGGTTCATCCCACGGGGCTCTGATGGGACCCTGGAGCTTTTGGGGAGTATCTGGAAGGGAGACAATTTCCCCTGTGCATTTCTCAAGGAGAGCATGACCAGCTTTCTCCTCGAGGGACCATGGTCCTTGTATATCCCTATGCCAGAGGCCGCTGGCCCCAGAGCTGTGCTGCTAGCCCCCAGACATACTTGGAGAGGGTTTGTGCCCTGGGGAGGGTTGCTGGGCAGTCAGGCTGGGATAGGGTGGGGTGGCTGCTCCTGCTGCAGCTCCCAGGGTGCCCTGTGAGGAGCACAGGATGGGAGAGGAACATTCCCATGACTAGTAACCTGCTGCCTTCATTATGACCATGGAGGATGGTGATGTCAGGGGAGTCTGGGAAAGTGTGATGAGATCGTTTCCAGTCAAGATGCCCTCATCCCTGCAGGTGGTGCCCAGACCCCCTCTGTGAGACACCTCCTCTCTAAGATACGTGCTACAGTTTGCTTTAAGAACGTGGTAGCCATTGGTAGAAAAACACCTGGATCCTTTACACAGCTCCCCAGCATCATAGGTAGCCCTCACTGCCTCCCATCCCTTTCCCTAATTCCAGAGCATGCCATCAGCTCCATATCCCTCTCCATCGTATATTTCTGTGCCCAGGACATATTCATGTCCCTGTCCCTGTCCGCTAGACCCACATCACTGTCCCCAGTCACTGTTTCTGTCCCCAGCACCATGTCCCTCTCCCCC
Source organism: Acridotheres tristis (assembly GCA_037013685.1). Taxonomy (NCBI): domain Eukaryota; kingdom Metazoa; phylum Chordata; class Aves; order Passeriformes; family Sturnidae; genus Acridotheres; species Acridotheres tristis. The sequence continues at coordinate 70,152,559 of CM072919.1, forward strand.
AACCCATGTCCCTGTCTGCATTGCTATGTTCCTGTTCCTCAGCCCCATATTTGTGTTCCCAGCCTATCTCCTTGTCCCTAGCACCATGTCCCTGTCCCAAACTCTGTGACCTCATTCCTGGCCCATATCTCGGTTCAGAGACATGTCCCTGCCCCCGGCCCTGTGACCCCATTACTGGCCCGTATCTCAGTTCCAGCACCATGTTCCTGCCCTCAGCGCCTTGTTCCTGCCCTCAGCCGGTATCCCTGCCCCAGCCGGTGTCTCTGTGCCCTGTGCCCCCGTTTCCCGGCTCATATCTCCGTTCCAGCCCCGTGCCCCTGTCCCTAGAGCCATGTCCCAGTCCCCAGCCCTGTGCCCCAGTTCCCAGCCCATATCTCGGGTTCCAGCCCGGTGTCCCTTTTCCGCAGCCTCCCATCTCCCTTCCCGCCCGTGTCGCTGTCCCCCCGTGCCCCGGTCAGCGCCGGGTCCATCCCGGGGGGAATGGGTGGGGGGGAATTGTCTCTCGGGACGGGCGGGGCGGGGCGCGGCCCCCAGTGATTGACGTGTCCGAAGGCCAATGGCGACGCGGGAGGCGGTCCCGGTGGGCGGGGCGGGTGACGTCAGGGCCGCCGGTGCGCGGCGGGGCGGCCGGAGGCGCGCGCCCCACGGCAGCCGCGGCGGCGGCGGCGGCGGCGGCGGCGGCGGCGATGGCCCGGCGGGGCGGCGGGGGCGGCGGGCAGCGCCTCCCGCTGCCGCTCCCGCTGCTGCTCCTGCCGCTCCTGCTCCTGCCGCCGCCCGCCGCCGGTGAGCGCAGCCGGGAGACCGGGGCGGGGGGCGCGGGTGTGGGGCGGCGGGGCGAGCGCGGGACGGGGCGCGGGAGCGCACGTCGAGGGTGCCGGCGCGGCGGGGGCGAAGCGATACCGCCGAGGACGTGTGTGCGGTGGGTGGGAGGGATGCTGGAGCGGAGAGCGAGGGTCCGTGCGGCGGGACGCAAGGGATGAGCTCGGGATGGGTGTGAGGTACGGGAGCAATGGGATGTGGGGGGTGCGCACAATGGGGCGGAGGGCGGATGAGGACGGAACACCGGGGTGTGTGCGCTGGGCAGGAGGTGTGGGGCGCGGGGGTCCGTGCGACGGGACGCAAGGGATGAACTTGGGATGGGTGTGAGTGCTTGAGCTATGGGATGTGGGGGGTGCGCGCAGTGGGGCGGGTGGGATTGGAGCACGGGGGTGTGCGCGGTGGGCAGGAGGGCTGCAGGCACCGGGCGCAGGGGTCCATGCGGTGGAGCACAGGACAGCGTGCCGTGGGGCAGCGGGATGAGCGAATGGTGGGAATGAGGTACACGAGCAATGGGATTTGGGGTGTGCACGCAGTGGGGTGGGAGCCAGGTGAAAATGGAACACGGGGGTGTTTGCGGTGGGCAGGAGGGCTGGAGGTGTGAATTACTGGGCTCTGTGAGGAGCCGTGGGGAAGAGGAATGAGCTTGGGATGGGTGTGAAGTACACGAACAATGGGATGAGGGGCGTGCATGCAGTGGGGCAGGGAGTGGGTAAGATGCGGTGGGCAGAAGGGCTGCAGGTGTGGGGTGTGGGGGTCCATGTGGTGGGGCACGGGGGATGAGCTTGGAATGGGTACATGCGTAGCTTGGGATGAGCTACTCGAGCAATGGGATGTGAGGTTTGCATGCAGTGGGGCAGGGTGCGGGTTACAATGGAGCACAAGGGTGCAGCTATGGGAGGATGGCACCTTGGGATGTGGGGTGCAAATGTGATGCGACACGGTGAGTGTGGCACAAGGGATGGGGCCATCATGCAGTGAGGTTTGGGGAAGATAAGCAGCAGAGTACAGAGGTGTCCCCAGTTGAGTGTGGGGTGCCATGGGACACAGGATGCATGCACACTGGGACAGGAGATGGGTGCGTTGGGCACTGAGACGCGTGTACAGGGGGCTGTTTGCATAACGGGGCACAGGGATGCCTGTGTAGAGGGTACTGGATGTCTGCGGAATGGGATGCCTGGATGTGTGTGCAGTGGGACATGGCGTACCCATGCAATGGGGCATGGAGACAGATGAGCAGTGGGGTGTGGAGTTGTGTGTGCGAGGAGGACGCAGGCAGTGCACAGGCAGTGGAACACCGTGGGAGGGAGGCGTGTGCGTGGGCAGTGAGTGGGCCAGGAGGGTTGCAGACGCAGGGCAGAAGGCTGTGTGTGTGCAGGGGGCCGTGGAGATGGACAGCCCGCAGAGACGGGGCACACAGGAAGTGCGGGGGATACATCGACGACAGTATGTGAAACCAGGAGCGGGCTGTGGGGCAGGGAGCTGGCTTAGTGACCGGGATGCGGAAGGATACTTGGGGGCTTCGAGGGGACATCCCCTGGGAAGGGGGGAAGCTGTCTGGGGCTGCCGGTGCCGGGGTGCAGCGGTGGGGAGGCAGCGGGAGCTGTGCGCGGTGCTGACCGCCGGCCGCGGAGCTGTCCGCGGTGCTGACCGCCGGCCGCGACCTGGGGCTGTAGCACTGGGGTTGGGGGTCCTGCGACTCCGGCCGCTGGCCTGAAGCAGAGACGCTTTGGCTTTTCTCCTTCCATCCATTCCGCTTCCATGGATAGCAGTCCCGCTCCATCCTCTAGCACCTTTCCCATGCTCTGGCTGCACTGCCATGGCGCCTCAGACTGACCCTCTGTGTGCCATCAGTGCCTTCACCTTGCCCTGGGCGAGTAGACATGGGGTGTCCACGCTGGGACTGGGTAGCCCCGGGTTCTTCCCCCAGTTCTCCTTCTGGAGTTGTGTTCAACACCCTCCCTGGGGTTCCCTGCGAGGTCACTGTCCCCACGTGGGTCTGTGGAGTGACCAGGTGGTCCCTGGTGGAGAAATTGGGATCGGATGCTCTTGCATTGAGGAGTCAGGTGCTTCATGCCTGGCTTGTGCCGGCTGGGAGTGAAGGGGAGGGGGAGCTGCCTTTGTTCCAGACAAGGGAGCAGATGCATGCCAGTGTGCAGCCTGCTGGGGCTGCACACACGCAGCACAAACACACGTGCACACAAGCACATGCGCACGCTCCCGGCCAAGAACATGTGGTGCAAAGCAGACCCTCTTCTCAGCTATCCCACTTCCCACTGGACGAGTCCTCCTGGGCACAGACCTGTTCCCAGCTTACCCTCTCCTGGCCTCCCCCTTTCCAGCAGCTTGTGAAGAGGGGTATCTCATTCTTGTTGTGTCTGTAAAGAAAAATGGATGGGTCTCCCAGGCTGTCACTAGTGCAGTGTGGTAATGGTAGGTGAAGCTATGGCTGCTGTCTCAAGTCCTGCTCTCCCCTGTGACAAAGAAGTGTCTATCTCTCTGCTGCTGGGGCTCCTGGAAATCGACCTGTTAGGAAGCTGGTCAGGGGGAGGTGGCCCTCAGCTGTGCCGTGGGCTTGCAGGAAGTGTCTTTCAGACATGGGGCTGTGCACAGGCACACACACCCATGGACGTGGGTTTGCACGCCTCCACTCTGCCGTGCATGCAGACAGCACCCACGTGTGCATATGTGCACACATATGTGCACCGTTCCTCCTCCACAAACCATGGGAGAGCTGGGAGGCAGTGCAGGAAGTGTACTGCTTGCTCCTTCTTCTTGTGGCTGTAGAGTGAAACTTTATGATGGGCTCAGTGCTGAGCCTCCCCAGCAGGCAGATGAGGGGGAATGTGTGTTCCTGGAGAACCTGATCTGCTAGGACATAGTTGAAGCCATGAAGAATGTCTGGTTATTTATTACAGGTAAAATGCAGGGAGCAGAGCATGAGCAGCCAGGGCCATGGGCTCCTCAGGCTACAGGCCATCAGTGCCCACAGTTCAGTGAACTGGACTTGAGGCAGAGCTGAACCAGGAATGATGCAGACTGTGACAGGGCAGGGAGACACAGTTGGGGAGAACTGACAGCAGCCCTGGGGATTCACTGAAATGGCACTGTCCCAACTCCTCCTGCCTCCAGGCTGCTGGACACTTGTGACATATTCAGAGCCTAGGTGGTGGGCCTGCTCTGGAGGGGGTGCTCCACAACCCTCTCCCCAATCCTTTACCCCACTGAGAGCCCCTTGGGTCTCCTTTGCAGATGGGCTCTTTGTGACCGACTACTTCACCCGCACACCACGCAAGCTCAGTCCCTTCCGCTCCTTTGCCAGCATCGAGCTCTTCCACTTCCACATTCCCGAGGACACAGTCATTGCCGTCTGGAACCTCATCACCTTCAAGGAGCAAGGTGGCACCTTTGGGGATCAATGCCCAGACCGTAGCATCACCGTGTGAGTAAGCAGCCTGACCTGCTTGTCCCCTTCCTGCCTGCCTGTGCTGCTCCTGCCTGGACTTGCCCCATAGCTTACCTTCTCTTGCTTGCTTCTTTGCTCCCACAAGTGTGGTGTACATATAGAGTCAAAGAATCATAGAACCACAGAGTGCTTTGGGTTGGAAAGGACATTAAAGATCATCTCGTTCCAATCTGCTATCATGGGACATGTTCCACTAGAGCAGGTTGCCAACTGAGTACCACGCAGCTGCTCGCTCATCCCCCCCTGCTCCCCCGGTGGGGAGGAGAATCATGGAAAAAAAAGTAATACTCGTGGGTTGAGATAAAAACAGTTAACTAATCAAAATAAATATGCCAATAACACTAATGATAAAACAGCTACAAAAATAATAGTAATAACAACAGTAACAAAAAGGAGAGAGAAATAAAACCCAAGAAAGAGGAGTGATTCATCACACAGTTGCTCACCACATGCTGACTGATGCCCAGCCTGTCCCCCAGCAGTGGTTGGTGGCTCCATGCCAACTCTTCTAAGTTTATACACTGGGCAAGAGGCTCTATGTGGAACAGAATACGTTCTATATGGTATGGAATAGCCCTTTGGTCAGTTTGGATCAGCTCTCCAGGTCATGCTCCCTTCTGGCATCTTGTGCAGCTGTTCTCTGGCAGAGCATGGGGCACTGAAAAGTGCTTTAGGGTAAGCGCTGCTGAGCAACAACTGAAACGTCACTGTGTTATCAATATTGTTCTCATACTAAATCCAAAACACAGCACTGTACCAGCCACTAAGAAGAAAATGAACCCTATCCCAGCCAAAACCCAGACAACATGTACACTCCCTCCCCATGATTCATCTTCCCAGGACCGATGCAGTCTCCACTCTTTTGTGCGTCTCATAGATGAACTGTTTTGCTTGAACACCCACTCAGGAAAGCTCAGTCTCCAGAAAGGTCCCAGCTTACAGATGGTTTCCATGATGTCTTTAAGCATAGAGGAAGACACCCACATATAGGACATACTGGCCCTGCCACGATGCCCAGCCTACACCCTGCTGACTGCTGTCTCTCCTGCAGGTATTTCCGCTCAGGGGCTCCCTCTGTCATTAACCCGCTGCACACGCACTTCCCCAGGGACACGGCCGTCCCTGGCTCCTTCGCACTGACCCTCACCTGGACCCTGCCCAACCGCACCACGGGAGTGTTCAATGTCACCAGCCCACTGCCCGGGGACTGGTTCCTGGCTGCTCACCTGCCCAAAGATGAGGGCAAGATCTCCGTTAAGGTGAAGGACCGGGAAGGACCAATGGAGGGGCAGAGCTGGGGTCTGACTGCTCTGGGCTGGCAGTGCCTAGAGCAGGTGTCCCAAGTGGGGGCAATGCTCTGTGCCCCTTGCCCTGTGCTGACTCTCCTCTGCTGCAGGGGCTCTACGAGGAGTGCCAGTATCTCTTCCAGCCACAGCTCATCGTGCAGCGCCTGGTGAACATCGCTGTGCTGTACCCCGGTCATGTCACCGAGCAGAACATGGCCCCCCACAACCGTTCCTGCCTCTACAAGTGAGTGTGAGAAGGGTTCCTAAAGGAGGGGACATCCTCAGGGTGGGGAGATGAGGGTGTCCCATCCCTCTGGCTTCCCTCCCCAGCCCTGTTAGTCCATAGTGGTGGGCACAACCTGGCACTGCTCTCCCGCAGGGTCTTTGTGCCCAGCTACACATCGCGAGTGCTCGTGGAGGTGCTGCGGTGCCGCGGGGCCGAGGGCTGCCCACTCTGGCTGCGTGTGCGGGCCAAGGCTCCCCCCCTGCACAACTCCACCACACTAGATTGCCGGGAACACACTCCCTGCCAGCTGGCACAGGACCTGCCCTTCTGGCAGCACTGGTACTACGTGCTGGTGGAGAAACACCCTGGGGTGCCGGGCACCGTCTCCTTCCAGGTCACCGTGCAGCTCACAGGTGAGGGTGCATGTGGGGGTGTGGGTGGTCTTGACTCTGCTTTGGGGTTAAAGGATGCCAACAGGATCTGTCTGCAGCTGGGCACAGGGATATACCCCGCTCTGCTGGGGTGGGAATGTTGTGAGGTGTTGAGGCTGGGTTGCAAATGGAGATGAATGGCAGGCAAGAAGGGAAGGCGGGATCTAAGAGGGGGCTGGAGCTGTGTGATGCCCAGGCTGCTGATGGTTCTGTCCCTCCAGACTGTTCTCGACCCAGCCTGGCCCGACCACCGTTCCTGCCCTCCAGCGCCTCCATGAACATGCCCCATTCCTTTGGCTCTGCGGGTGGGCTGGCGCTGGGGGACAGCCCTCCACCCACCAGCCCCAACGACACCAAGCACCCAGTCTCCATCCCTGTCACCTCACACACTGGAGAGCGGTGCTGGCCCGTCCGGCCCACGCTGCGCAACGAGCTGGACACCTTCTCTGTCCACTTCTACATCTTCTTCGGGCCCAACGTGTCAGTGCCGCCTGACCGCCCTGCTGTCTTCGTCATCAACCTCCTGCCAGTGCTGGACAGTGGCGGAGTGCTCAACCTGGAGCTGCGGCTCAATGTGGTGAGGTGGCCACATACACCCTGAATAGGGCAGGGTAGCTTGGGGCAGGAGGCAGGATGGGAGATGGGTGATGTCAAAGTTGCAGCAAGGCAGGGAATAGGATTTGGGGTCATAGGCAGTGGTTGTGAAGGTTTTGGGTGATGTAGAATGGATTAGGGTGCTCCAAGGCCCAGGTTTGGGGAGTTCTTGGGTGAAGGGCAGTGCGTTAGGACACCGCTAGTTGGTGTGCTGTGATCCAAGTTCTGTCAGAGCAGGGGACATCCCTGGCACTGGTTTAAGGCCATCTCCTCTGCCATCAGAGCTCCTTGTGTGGTGAGAATGTGACAGTGTTTGGGTGTCTAAACCATGAAGTCCCACTGACATCCAGTGACAACACCTCGGTCACCTGTGAGACAGGTAGGCTGGGCTGTGCATGTCCATCCTGCCATGTCCTTGGGGGTCACACCCTCTGTGTGTGGCAAGAGGCTGGGTGGGGGGAGGCTGCAGCGACCATGGGGGCATGTGGCCCTGGAGCCTGGCACCGGGTACTCTGTCCCTGTTCCAGCTCTGTCCAGGGCAGGGGGCTGCACCTTGTTCTGCTCACCCGGAGCTCTTCTGACCTACAGAGTCTCTGGCAGGCTTCCTGCTCTCCGTTAATGCCACAGCCAGCCTCAGCCGCCTGCGGATCCCTTACCCACAGACGGGCAGCTGGTACCTGAGCCTGCGCTCGCTCTGTGCCACAGAGCACGGGTAAGAGCCCCAGCACATCCCCTCCCTGTGCCCCGAGGGGGGATGTCCTCACCGTGACCTGTGCCTGTCCCCTGTGCCGTGGGTCTGTGGGTGTGCCTGTCCCCTGTGCTGCGTGTCTCCGCTCATGTGTGTGCACGTGGCTTTGCGGGCTTTGTGTCACCGTGTGAGCGCTGCGTGGGCATGGATGGCTCCATCTCGCGTCTGCCTGACCATCTGTGGGTCCCCGCGGCTCTTCCCTCTGTCTCGCGGTTAGGAAGTGCCTGTCAGCTCGCGAACGCCGGGCATCTGTCAGTGCCTCTCCGCCTCCGCAGCAAGGCCCATCTGTACCCATGCCTGCGAGGGGACCGGGCTGTCGCTGGGAGGACAGGGCTGTACTTTGTGTGTGAGGGGGTATCTCTGGTGAGGCTGGGGCTCTACTCAGCATCTCCAAGGACTGGTCCTGTGCTGTGGCTCTGCTCCTGGCCTCTGTGTCTGCCTGGAGCCCTCTGGAAGAGTGAGGCTGGTGTGTGTGTGTGTGTCTCTACATGCAAGGATGCACGAGTGTGGATGCTGCTTCATGCATGTTTGGGTGAATATGTGCAGCCAGCCCTTGTGTGCATATTCTGGTTTGCACAAACAGTCTTTGCTCAAGCACTTAGGGCTTTGTTCAAGCATGTGCAGATTTGGCTGTGTGAGGAGACAGTCAGTGGATAGCAGACACACGTGCAGCTGGCACTGTGTGCATATTTGTGTGTGTTGGGGTGCCCAGCCAGCAGCTGGTACGTGCTGTTGGCCTGTGGGGCTGCCGGTGCTCCTGGTGTGCTGGAGCTGTGGATGTGATGGCAGTGCCCAGAGTCTTGTGTATGGGCAGCGCAGGGCAGTGGGGTTGGTGTGCCTGCCCTAACCCCTCTGCTGCTTTTCTAGTTCATGCTGAGTTGCCAATTGTAGCCAGTTCTTCCCTGACGGGTTCACACATAGGCTTTGCAGGGCAGGGCATAGTATTTGCACAGCAAAATCCAAATTAAATAGGAACCAGCTGAGTGTGCTGCTAAAGGCACAGGGACCTTAAGCGTGGCCATGCTCACTCAGGCTGTCACAAACAATTGAAGCACGCAGGATCCTTGGGGACCAGTTCTCAGCTACCATACGCAGCACCAAAGAAGCTCACTTTCAAGCTTGCCCAGTCCTTGTGTCTCTCATCACCTGCCAAGTCTGGGTGCGACAGGTGGCTTTGGTAGAGGCAGGAGCTGCTCAAGGGCACAGGGTGAGGGCTGACCCCTTTCTCCCTCACTGCAGGTTTGAGCCCTGCACCAATGTGACAGCTGAGGTGTACCTGCGCGCCTACCTCTCACCCTGCATCAACGACTGCGGCATCTATGGCCAGTGCAAGCTGCTGCGCACCAACAACTACCTGTACGCTGCCTGCGAGTGCAAAGCTGGTGAGAGCTGACCCAGGCACACACAGACCCCCAGCATCCTCCCCTCCTCCTTGCGGGTCTCGTATCCCCCTAGTCCATTCATGCCAGGTCTCTGCACTGTGCTGGAAAGGGGGTTCCCTGCTCTGCCCCCCAGCCCCTGCGAGTGCTGCAGTGGTGATGGCAGCTCTCCCTTGTCACAGGCTGGAACGGCTGGGGCTGCACGGACAACGCTGAGGCTTTCTCCTACGGCTTCCAGCTCCTCTCCACCCTGCTGTTGTGCCTCAGCAACGTCATGTTTGTGCCTCCCGTGGCCATTGCTGTCCGCAGCCACTACCTCCTAGAAGCTGCTGTCTACATCTTCACCATGTTCTTCTCCACTGTGAGTGTGGTGTGGGGCAGCTGAGGGGCAGGAGATAGGCTGGGGCTGTGCAGGGCTGCTCTCACACCCTTTCCTTGCTACCCCAGTTTTACCATGCCTGCGACCAGCCGGGCATCGTGGTGTTCTGCATCATGGAGTATGATGTGCTGCAGTTTTGTGACTTTTTGGGCTCTCTCATGTCTGTCTGGGTCACTGTCATCGCCATGGCCCGGCTCCAGCCCATAGTCAAGCAGGCAAGTGTGGGGAGGGGGCATGCAGAGCCGGCATGGAAGAGATTTATCCTGATGGGTGCCCCACTGCCTACAGGTGCTGTACCTGCTAGGGGCCATGCTGCTCTCCATGGCTCTGCAAATGGACCGTCACGGGCTCTGGAATCTTCTGGGGCCCAGCCTTTTTGCTTTGGGGATCATGGCCGTCGCCTGGGTAAGATGGTGTCCCCTTATGTCCCCATCCTGGCTGTGCTCAGCATCCTGCCGCTGCCAGCATCTCCCCTCTGCTGCTGTCACCCTTCCCCATGAACCCCTCTCCCTTTCTCCTGAGGGATGTGTCACCATGGCACAGAGGTTGTGCCTGTCCCTGCTGTGGGTGCCCCTTCCAGCCTGTCCTTTCCCCACCACAGACGGCTCGCACCATCCGTCGCCGCCACTGCTACCCTCCGACCTGGAAGCGCTGGGCATTCTACCTGTGCCCGGGAGCGCTGATCGCAGCGGCGGCCGTGCTGCTCTACGCCTTCGTGGAGACAGAGGAGAACTACTTCTACATCCACAGCATCTGGCACCTGCTCATCGCTGGCAGCGTCGGCTTCCTGCTGCCACCCCGTGCCAAGCCCAGCCGGCGCCTGGGGCCGCTGCCCCGGCGCAAGGGATGTGGGTACCAGCTCTGTGTCAACGAGCAGGAGGAGCTGGGGCTCGTCGACCCCGCTGTGGCCTCCATCAACAGTATTTGTACCAGCTGATGCTGATGCCAGCTCAGACTCCTCTGTCATGGACAGCAGCCCTGTGGGGCTTGGCACCCACTTTCTTTGCTGGCCACCCATCTCTGGGAGTGCCAGGACTCCTCTGGGCAGGCACACAGCCAGCTGTGCCAACCTGTTCTTCCAATTACAGCCTGATTTAACTTGTCTCCAGGGTTTGCTGTGGCTCAGTCTGGGGCAGAGCTGTGGGGTCTCAAGGCTGAGCTGGGTCACATTCCTCTCCTTGCCAAGCGAGTTTCTGAGGGGATGTGGTTGGGTGTGGAGGGGAGGAATGGCAACAGTCTCTGGCTCTCAGTCAGAGCTGCTACTCTGTGGTGGCTGCTCTGGAGCTGATGCAGCTCTCACATAGAGCAAAGTGGCTGGCAAGAGGTGGGGAGCAGAGGCTGCAGTGTTTTGGCTCCTGGCATGACAGGTTGCAAGGGTAGGATGTCTTTGTTGGGGCACTCACAGGATGTCTCTCACGGGATGGCTGAAATGTCTGACCCAGGAGCAGCTGTGCTGTACCAGCTGGGATCCGTTCCAAGCCTGCAGGACTGTGGTGAGCCCATAGCTGTGGGGGTAGGTGCCACTGGGGAATGGTGCTGGTGCTGCCTGCCGTGGCAATGCACAGGTCTGAGAGGGCTCTGCCTGCAAGGGCCACATCCCCAGGAGCCCCACGGCCTGTTGGTGTCACCTCACTGCCTAGGGCAGCCTGCCCCAGCACTCACATATCACTGCACCCAAGGAGCAGTGGACTAGTGACCCTGTGTCTCTGCTGTTGCCACCAGCCTTTTCTCTGCAGGGCGCTGGGCTCCAGTGGGAGGGGCATTGCATGGACCATACCCTGTGACCCGGTTGGGATAGCCCTTTCTCACCCCCTGCTCCTTTTCTGGCTCATGGTCAGACCTGTGGGCTCAGCACCCACTGCAGCCAGTGGTGACCATGGTGTGGTGACACCTGGGCTGTGTGTGTGCCTAAAGGACAGGGGGTTTTCACTCTGCTTCAGCGGCTCAGAGGGGTCAAGGGGGACCAGGGAGGACAGGGAAAGCTTCACTTACACTTCTCACACCACTGGGGACTTCCCCAGTCTCCTGAGAATTTCTCAGCCCTGCAGGGATGTTCACGGGGGAATCCTGAGGTAAAGCTCTGCATCCTAACATCCACATCCTAGCTCAGCAGAGCCCACCCGCCAGCAGCCCCCCTCCCTGTACCCCTGGGGACAGAGCCCAGCACAGGGAGATTTACTGGATGCTTAACAGGATTAGCAACTGCAGGCAGGCAGGCAGCTATGTAATAGGATTGCAATCTAATTAAAACTGCTGCTTGGGAGCTGGGCCCCAGCTGGCCAGAGCAGGGTGGGCTTGGGGGTCTGTGGGGGCAGCTGGAGAGGATTGTGGGGATGGAATTGGCAGAACAGGAGGAGGGATGAGCTAGCGAGGATCATGGCAGTGCTTGTGGGTTCAGGGCTTTGCTGCCTCTGCCTCTGGGCCCTAGTGTGGGATATGCCCATGAGGAACCAGCTTGGAGTGGAGATGTGCTGGGCAGCCTGGGCAGGAGCCCCAGTCATTGTACAGGGACTGGGGAACCTGCATCTGCTACACTCCCTTCCCCCTAGGCTCACCCTCCTCTGCCATACAGAATGTCCTGTCTGGTCTGGCCAGGTGGCAGATTAAGGATTAATTTTTTAATTAAGTCAAATTGCACCCCACTGGCAGTAGCAGCCCCCAGAGGATGAAGAGCTCAGCTTTAGCTTTCACACCAGGAAGAGGGTGGAGTGGAGTGCACACGGGGCACAAACTTGTCCTACACCAGTGCACTTCAGTTTCATGCAGGTGTTGAGAATGCGTGCAGCATCTTTGCCCATCCCTCATCTCCTGTCTCACTGCTGTAGGACTGAAGTGCAAACCTGCTGCTTATCAGAATTGTGAAGACTCTGTAGTAACAGAACCAGTGGTGGGATGAGCTGTCCCCTTGCAAGCAGCTGCACAGCCCCTGGACTGCCCCACAGGAGACACCACGGGGGTGGCACACATGGGATCGGACACTTGAGGGGTCCTGGAAGAGTTGGGCAGGGGTTTTAGCCAGGAGAGCTGCTCAGGCTACCTGGAAGAGCCACACACCAGCTCTCCTAGACACTGCTTTTCTGGGCTGCTGGTGCAGCTCAGAGCTCCCTCTCCTTTTAATTAAACCTGCAACTGCATTTTTCATTTCAAGGACAGGCCATGTATCTGACCGCACTGCCCAGGAGGGAGCTTGGCCAAGCAGCGCTGGAGGGGATCCAGGCATTCTCTGCCAGCCCAGCTCATCCCTGGAGGCCTGTGGGCTGCCTGCTGAGAGCTGGGAATCCCCATTCTCACTTCATCTCCCAGTCCCAGGGTGGGCAGAAACCCATTCCCCGGCCCAGGAAGCCAGCACAGCCCAGGGCACAGTGAGGTGCACTGCAAGTTCAGAACACACAGTACTGCAGGACAGAAAGGACTTTGCTCACTGCTCCTGGCACCAAGCATGGAGAAGCAGGTCTCTCCTGTGGGAAACTCAGCACAGGGGGTGTGTGTGCCTCTCCCACCAAGCCTGTCTACGAGTATGCTGGGACACACCCTGGGAGACTCCAATTCCCCTCGGTCACCTCTCCTTTGTTGCAAGGTCAGGAGCACCAATGTGTCCATCCCTATGGGTCTAGGGAGCTTTTCTGTCATGGTTTCCCATAGCCTCCAGCCTCTGCCCCATGAGGAATGCTTCTGCCTCCCCCTCCTGCTCAAAGAGTTGGGGTCTCTGTGACTCCCACCCCCTCAGTGTAAACAGCTTTCCCGATGTTCTGTCCCTGCCTCTACCAGGCACAGCAACCACATATCCATGGCAACAGTATCCCTATAACAGCCAGGTACATCTGACATCCCCATGGCAACCAACTCCCGGAACAGCCGATGAAGAGCTTTGCTTCCTCAGTGCTGGAGAGGGATGGGGAGGGGGGAGGATTTGAGCCATACCAGGTCAGGTGGTGGCAGGGACCTGGGAACAGACACAGCTGAGTAGGGTTTTTGGCTCGGTGTGTGGGGCAGCATAAGCCTTCAGGGCCTCTGTCCTGACAGGTAGGATGCAGGTGACACAGGAGATGCATGAGAAGGCGAGATGCATCACCCTGTATGAGTATCACTCTGATTCAGCCTCCTGCATCCCAGCTCCATCCTGCCTTCTGGGCTGTCAGTGCCATGGGGCCAGCACTCCCCGCTCCAACCCAAGTTTCTTGGAAATGTGCATCCCAAACACTGCTATTGTGCTTCCTGCCCCAATCTCCTCCCACCCCAGTCCCCACTGAAGAGGTGCTCTGCCTGTTGCCCTCACTCTGCCCTGCTCAGGGGCTGCCGGACCCTCCCACCACTGCCCGCCCAATGCCTGCTGTCCGAACTCATCATCCTCAGCACCTCATCACCCTCCGAACTCAGCAGCCCTGACGCAGTCTGTCGTTGCAGATGGCAATTGTATGCCATGCAACTTTAATGTGTCAGGCCTGAATTATTGAGCCCTGCAGCAGACTGCGTGCATACAGGCAGGACCCGGCATCCCTCCTCCTCTCCCTGCCCATGTGTGCCTGACCAGGCAGCAGCGGGTGGGGGCTGGCGAGAGGTCCAAGGTTTTGGGGTGTCTCTGGGGGCACATGGGTGCTGTGCTCCTTGCTAGCCACCGTGGCTGGGAGGTGTGGGTGGAAGAGTTGCTGGTGGTGTCACCAGATTGGTCACCTGGGGGTTGGTGAGTCCCCAGGCAGGTGAGTAGGGAGAGACGTGAAACTCTGCTGTCCCCGCCTCAGCATTTTCTCCCTATATCCTCATGAAATTCCGGGTCTAGAGGCAACAGATCCCCTATAGCTGTCCTGTGAGTCCTCACCCCTTCTGCTCACTGTGCTGCCAGACCCCAGGGAGGCAAAGCCTTTCCATCCCCGTCAGTGTAAATCCCATGGTGGATACAGACAGAGCTTGCTCCCTGGCCGGACATGGCTGTCACCGTGCCGCTCTAGGGATGATGAAGGGCTCAGAGAATGCCCTGGCTGCTCTCTTATTTTTGCAGTTTGCCTGAAGCACCCTGCAGCCACTCGATGATTTTCTCATCAGAGTAGCAAGACTTGACTGCCCTCCCCACACGACCCATCCATCACCCACAACTGGCACCACTGTACAGCCACAGGCACTGGACCTGCCTGCCCTGCTCAGTCCCTGGCTGTCCCTCAGCCCTGCAGCCAGTGCCTGCACCATGGGCAGCCTGAGGGAGCAGCTCTGTGCATGCAAATGGACCCTGTTTCCCCTGGGGGAACACATGTGCAGCTGGCTACTCACCCTTCCTTCTCCCCCATACCCTAGCTCCGAGTGTCATCCTCCCTGCTGCCATCCCCAGCCTTCAGGGGATGGGATCAGGGACCCCTCAAAACTTCAGTCCCATGCTGCATGCTGGGTGAGGACCAGATGGGAGCCAGGCACTCACAAGATACAGATACAGATGGAGAAAGCCCAGCTCCAGTGCCATGGGGCAGCTCTCCGGGGCCCTTTTCCTGGGAAACACCCTGCCGTGGTACCTGTCCCATAGAACTGAGACAGAGCTGAGCATGACAAAGTCAGCCCAGAGCAGGGACAAGGGGTTCTCAGGGGGACCCAGGGCACTGAGAGCCAGCAGTGTCCCAGCAGCACATCATGTCACAACACCTGGAGAAGTGAGGAGACAGAGGGGTGGCAGGGCATGTCCCATTTGGCATGAGGGTAGTAATGCAGGGGCTGCGGAGATGAGGGACAAGAGGCTTGGCTGTACTCACAGAGACCAGAGCATTGCAGGGGGAATGTGTCAAGGGACAAACAGCAGCTGCCATGGTCACACGTCTGGAAAGGAGCAGCAGACAGGAAAGGGGGATACTGAGACATGGGAAATGAGGAAAATGTGGTGGTGATGCAAAGCATCACGATTTTCAGCTGCTGTTAATTGAGTTTCTTGGAGAGGTTGGTGGGGAAACGTGCGGGGGGGCTGGACTCAGGACTTTATCCCTGGCAATTTAGAAGAGGGCTGTTGAAGACCTGCTCTGTCGAGCGGAAAAACCACTTGAGTCGTGCTTAACTTCATCAAGGGAACTGCATAGAAATCAGGGAGCTTGCTAAGAGAAATTAATAGAGCAGCCAGGGGGGCAGACTGCCTGCAGACAGCATAAGAACTGCTCAGATCCGCATGCTGGAGACTTCCAGTAAATGAACACGTCCTTTAACAAGATTTGCAAGGCCAGCATGGCCAAGGAGCGGAGTGAGTAAATGGGTGGGAAAGGTCATTCCTCAGGAAAGGGAGCCATGCCAAAATGAAGAGCACATGAAAGCGGGGGAAGGTTACATGAGAAACCAGAATAAAACAACCCCCAAAGAGCCTTTGAGGAAGATCATGGCAACATCTTAAAATTGCAAATAATTTTGCAGTGCTAAATTTGCTAAATTGTTGCCATAGCAATGAGAGTTTGGGGTTGTCCAGGGGTGCATCAGAGTGCTGCAGCTCAGATCTAGTCCTTTGGATGAATCTTGAAGTAGGATCTGTGAGTCCTACAATCTCTTTCTAGGACAAAGGAAGTCAAGTGTTTCTATCCCTGAAACAGACATCTACAGCCCACAGAGGGGTGATGCTGAAGGAGCAGGCTTGGCACATCCTGGCTGGTGAGCAGAGGAAGGGCTGCGATTGCAAGGACAAAGTCTACAAGTACAAAATGCAGCTGCATTTGCTGTCAACTGGTAGGAAATTAAGGCAGTGGCTCTTGTGAGAAATCAGCCTTGCACCAACAGAAATCAAGCTGCTACACCAAATGCAATCGTGAATAAATTTATCTTAAGAAGCAAGCCTGCAGAGGAAGATAAAATCATGTTAGCAGAGGCTGAGAACATTGTCCATAGGATGCAAATACACTGTTCCCTTTATGGCTTGCAGATTAAAGTTTTCCCTTAAAAATCATTTCCCCCCACTCAAACACTACCACTAAAATTTCCCTCGAGTCCCAAATGCTAAACAATATGTTGTTACGTATGAACAGAGCTCTCAATGGAGACTGCATTAAAGAAATCACATTGAAGCTTCCTGTTTGACTGTGAGATGTGCCTACAATGAGAGGAATATTACAGATTACTCTCACTTTACATAAATATGCTTCATCACCTCCACAGCTAAAACACAAGGCTCTGCATTTTGAAAAGGAATGTTTTTGGCTGAAATTAAATGGGTTTGGAACAAATGCAATCTAGAGGCTCCTGGCTCAGCAGGAAGGGAGGTAAGTCCCTGAGGACTCCGTGTGCCAAGTCCTCCTGAGAAGCTTTGCCCCAGGGCTTGCCTGCAGTCAGCAAATCTCCTGCCAGCACAACTGCAAATCCCAGATGAGCCCATGAGGATTGTTGTTCTAATTAACTAATGAAGTCGTCTCCTGTTGGGAAGATGGATAATCTGAGCTGGAGGCTTCCTCTCTGTTGTGGGGGAGGACCTGGAGCAATACCCACCTCCTCTCAAGGGACCTCATGAATGTTTGTACACCCCGAGGTTGTACTTGCTGCAGGGAGGTGCCAAGTGCTCCCAGACACAGCATCTCCCTGCACCCTGCCTTCAACCTACCTTCAAAAACCTGTCTGACCCCATCCTCTGTCTGGCAGGTCCAAAGCCAGCCTGGCTGCTCTCATCCCTGAGTTTTCACTTTAGTCTCATAATTTTCAGGCAAATCACAAGAGAAAAATTAACGTTTGAGGAGGGTGAAGTCTGTGCAGGATCTCTGTGAGCTGCAGCCATGCGCAGCACAGGAGGATGCACTTCAAAGGGAGGAGCCACTTCATTAAAAAAGAGAACTAGGGCTTTTGATATCAAGATAAACATCCTGATACACATCAAAGTATCTTCCTCTCCTTGTCCTTAGACACCCTCTCCTGCTTCACTTGAGTTCTGGATTTTGGAATTATACCTCTGTCTAATCCATGCTGTGCTGCATCCCATCTAGATGGTTATTTGTGGGGGAGATTCTGGGTGCTCTTTTCCGTGTGTGGGACCTTCAGGTCATGTCCATGAGCCTAAACACTCTCTCATTGCCTTCTGTTCCACATAGGAAGAACTAAGAGCTGCTGGTGAAAGTGATTCTATTTCCATTGAAAAAAATAATGTTTTTTAAAAGAGAGTGCAATAGAGAAGGGACCAAAGACCAGCTGGATTGTCTGAGAGCCCAGTGGCATCCATCCCTCTGGACACCCTGCCCGAGTGGCTGCAGGCCCATCCCTGGCAGCAGGTTGGGCATCCAGTAGCCTGGGAGAGTGAACTGAGGTGTGAACACTGACCACTGGCACAAGAAGGGGCATGAGGATGCAGGGGTGGTGTGTGCACAGGGTGGGACTCACACCATGGTAAACCTCTCCTTCCGTATTTAGAGATTATGAGAATGATTTCATAAGACTCAAGAGCCATGTCCTGTTCCTAATGCCAATACCTCGTGCTTTTGCTGTGGCCAGCAGCTTTAACAAGGTGGCCATTGGAGCTCAGCTGCAGGGTGAGTTGTGGCCAGGGGGTCTGTGTACCCCTCACCAGGTCACCCCAGGCCTTGGGGCACTCTTTGGGAGAGGAAAGAGAAGTGGAGTGGCTGATACACTGGGGAATACACAGGACTGAGCATTCAGGTATTAACAGCCAACCACAAACACAGCCCAAAGCTGCTCTCAGGGCAGTCATTTGGGTCACATTACCTGTACCCTAGGTTTGTGAGGTGGGACTGGGCTCAAGTGGGCACAGAGAACCACGTCCAGGTCACAGCATGCTGGCTGGGAGTGAGGTACAGGGGCAAAAAGCTTGCTGCCACTAGCAGGTAACAACTTTATTATTTCAATTCTTCTACATATTAAACATAGGCTCTGGACTGAGGCAGGCCATACAGGAGGGAGAGGATCAGGAGAGTGGTACAGCTTTGATTTGTTCCAGAATAGGTTAAAAAAAGGAAAAAAATCCTCCCCTCAAGACTCCACTATCCCAGGGATCCATTCTAGCTGCCCTGGCAGCTGGCTGTCGGGTTTCAGCTGCCCTGTGCAAGTTGTTGTGTGTGACAGAGGTGGGAGGATTTGTACACCCAGGCTGCCCAGAGCAGCATCCTCAAGGTCCCTGGGCCACCAGACACCGACACTGACATCCTGCTGAGACATGTTGGTGCTCCCACTTGTATTTCTAGCCTGGAGAAGATCTTGCATGCCCCAGAAGAAGCCCACCCTTTCTTTCCTGTACTCTCCTGGCTGTCACTCCAGCCCTGCAAGTGCAGACATTTGCATGTGGCTGGAGGTGGACGGTCTCACCAGCCAGGGCTTGTGATGGACGGCCGTGTCTATCTCAAACCCTTCCCATCTCGTTATGCTTGCTGGAACCGCCATCTGCACTGCATCCCAGGACTCACTGGGAAGAGGATGGGGTCCAGCCCTACTCCACCGTCCCTCTGGCACCGCCCGGAGCCCAAGCTGGAGGGGACAGGGGGCACGGGAGGCCGTGGGCACGGGATGCACGGGATGCACGGGATGCACGGGATGCACGGGATGCACGGGATGCACGGGATGCACGGGATGCGGGCGTAGAGCACCGTGCGAGTGCCACAGCCTGCTCCTGGCAGGACACCGCCCGCCCGCCCGGCAGTCCCTGCACGCAGGAGGCGGTGGGTGAAGCGGAGCCCCCAGGGGAGTAGCGGTGGGTCAGTCCCTTGGCATGGCGGACACCTTGCCGGGTAGGCGATGCCCCAAGCCCTGCGGGCCGGGCCGGACCGGATCGAGCCGAACGGAGCCGAACGGAGCTCCAGATCACCCCGCAAGAGCCCCGGGACCGCCCCGAGTGGGCTGCCCCGGCCGTGACGTCTGGAGCCCCGCCCCCTGCCCCGCCCCCTGCGATTGGGTGGTGTGTCCGGCCAGACCCGCCCATCTCTCCTTTCTGCGTTTCTATTGGCTGATGAGCTGTCACTCCACCTAGGCCACGCCCCGCGCGGCAGGGCAGGGAGCTGCCGCCCGGGCACCGCGGTCCGTGGGCTCACGGCGCACCCCCGAGCATCCCCTTTGCACCGCTCTGCAGCCCCGCCGCCACCCTGCTGCACCCCGGCACCCCTCACTGCACCCCCTGCACCCTTCGGTGCCGCTCACTGCATTTCACTGCATTTCACTGCATTTCACTGCATTTCACTGCATTTCAACGCAACTCCCTGCGCCTCTCACTGCAGCCCCTGCACCCCACTGGACCCCCTACTGCCCCTTCAATGCACCCCTCACTGCAACCTCATTGCACCCCTCACTGTGACCCCCTGCACCTCTCCCTGCACCCCCTGCACCGTTCACTGCCACCCTCTGCATCTCTCTGTACCCCTCCACTGCCCCCTTCAATGCACCCCTCAATGTGACCCCCTGCACCGTTCACTGTACCCCCGTCGCACGCTCCACTGAAATCCCTGCTTCCCAGTATCTCACATCGCTATGTCCCATTTGTACCTCCGGTGCTATCCCATGCACCCTCTGACCTGCTGCTCCCAGGACAACCCCCGACCCCCCAGTCTGTGCTGCAACACCACCCTCCTCAGCAGCCAGCTTGGTCCTGCATCCCCATCTCAGAGCACCCCTCACTGCCCTTCACCCTCCTGGCAGGATCCTGCACGGAGAGGGGACAGCCCGCCTCACTGCTCCAGCACCCGAGAGCTGAAGGAATGATGCTGTGGTGTCCCAGGGCTGAAGCAGTAGGTGTAAACTCAAGTGACGAACATGTCAGAATGGCAGGGAGCAAGCCCGGGTGTTGGGGCGTGTGGTGGGATGATGGGGATCATAGCAAGGTAAGTGTGGAGCACGGACAGCCACAGCCCAACCATTGCAACTTCACCAGTGCAAGCAGCAGGGCTCAGGAAGGGAGATTCCACCTTCCTCTTCTCTTTGCCCACCCTGAGAGGTCCCAGGGAGAGTAATCTGGGACAGAGATGTTTGCAGGCAGTGGCCCCATCACAGTGAGGCTTGGAGCCAGCACTGCTGGCCAGCAGCCAGGTGGTTTCTGCTCCAGCTTGGGAACACAGAGGATGTTTTGTATGCAGTGGTGGGAGCATCATGCCCACCAGGGCCGGCCCTGCTCCCAGCAGCCCCACAGACCCCAGCTCCCTGCCCACTGCATCACGAGGCCAGTGTGCCTCTGTGGAATGCCTTTCTCTCCGACCCGGTATGGGATGAGGGAGAGTGGCGGGGGGTCACAGGCTTTCTCAGCACTACCCACCCATGTTTCTCCCCTGCCAGATGACGTCTGGGCTGGGATGTTGTGGCTCACTGCTGCTGTGGCACATGCTGTCCCCTGCCACCTCGTTGTTGGGCCCTGTGACTGTGCCCCTGGTCCCTTGCCATGTGGGATTGGCCACACATGGAATGCTCCAGACAGCTGGCATGTGCACCTGGAAGATGTGGGGTGCCCTGACAAGCTCCTGGAAGAGAGTGGGGCAGGCAATGGGCCAGGGTGTGCAGCAAGAAGGGCAGGAGTTCAGGGACATCTAGTTGGGGACATACAGGGACATGTACTGCAACCTCACCCTGAAGGTCATGCATGGCATCCAGGCAGTGGATCCATCATCCATACATCTTCAAGATGGATGTATGGGATGACAACTGCTTCAACATGGACTGCTTGCCCACCTTCCTGGCTGGGCTTAATCTGGCGTGGACTGGCCTCTACACAGTCTCCCTTCTCTTCTGGGAGAAGTGGCAGGCCACCTGCCAGCCCTCCAGAAAGTGGCATCTGCCATGGCAGGACCATTTTCATGATGTCTACATGCCGTACACTTCATCTCCCTGGAGATTCTGGAGGCAGACAGCACATTGTCCCATTCCCATGGAGGACGTGCACAAACTGGTGAAGGTGGTGCTGTCCAGGCAAGAGTCAGAGGCCCTTTTCTAGGCACAACATGCCATGGCATGTCTGCAGCTACTGTTAACTGATGATGATCCACATCAGGAAGATCCCTCCTGGAGCAGAAGGGCCTCACCAGAACGTGTGGCAAGCCCACTGCACTGGCTATGAAAGCCCTAGATTGTCCCCTGGAAGAAACCTGCCAAGCACCCGGACACTAAAGGACCACGGCTGCTGCACATGCTGCTTCCTCAGCACAGGATCACCCATCCCAGCCTCTTCCCTTGGAGAAGGATGCAGCCTGGGCTTCCTGGCCTTCCCTCCTGGCAGAGGCCCTGCTCTGCTCCACAGTCGAGCAGCACATCTCCCAGGAAGGTGTGATGCCCACCCCAGGTGCTGCTGTAAAGGGTAGAAAAAGTACAACTGCCCTGTGCCGTGTGGGTTGAGAGTTTCTCGGAGTCTGTAAATAGCTGAGTTCCCCTCATGCTCATTTTGAAAGTGAGAAGGGGAACACTCCCCAGAGAGGGGGAAAGAATTGGTCAGCTGCCATCACTGGTAGAAAAGTTATTTTTAATTTTATTAAAACGTCTCTCTAGTATAAACTTTCAAAATATCTGGAACCTCTGATATAAAGATTTGTGCCATGGCTCTATAGCAAAGCTATTGCTCTTGGGGCCAGTGATAGTGGCACTCATGGGGGGATGCACCTGGCATCAGGGGACAGCTGAGGCTCTTCTTTGTGATCCGGAGAAGTGTGGGGAGCACCAGGGGAGCAGGGCATTCTGGCGGCACCCTCAAAAAGGGGAATGTAGTGGCCAACAGGGCCAGGATGGGTCTGTGGCCGGAGCAGGAGCTGGTGCAGTGTCTCACCCACCTGCACGAGGCTGTGGGAGAGGAGGTGGAGATGGGATACTGTGTCGCTGGCCAGGCTCTCCAGTAGTGCCTGCTGCTGCCGTGATGTCTGCAGGATCTGCACCAGCAGTTGCTGGACGTTCTGGAGCAAGCCTGCCACGCCAGACCCTGCGGTGAGACAGGGGTCAGTGGAACCTCACCATGGCTCCGAGAGCTCCCTGTGAGGCTGTGGGGAAGATGCAGGGAGCACCCACCATGCAGGCTTGTGTCTGATGCATCTTCACCGGCTGCTGGCTGCTCACTCATGGCTGCTGTCCCGTGGGAGCCTGTGGCTGCAGCAGCCAGTGGCACCATTTGGTTTCCTCTTCCCATCCCTGGGGACGTCTCACCAGGAAAACCTGTCATGAAAGCTTTGCATGGAGGAAACAACAAGAGTGATGGAGACACCCAAGTCCCAAATTTAGCTTGACTATGACACAGAGCCCTGGGAGGACACTGCCTCGGGGAACCCATGCCCTTCTCTCTGGCAGGACTTCTCACAGGATGGATCTGTGCCTTGGAGCACGAGGACTTGCTAAAAGCTGCAGACACTTACCAGTCTTCCCCTCAGCTCCTTCCTGCTTCAGGTCAGTGTGACAGCCTGGAAGGAGAGCAGACATAGCCTGTGAGCTGCAGCCACCTCCTGCACCAGGGCACACAAGCAGGGTAACCAGGGCATGGTACTCACCCAGGAGGGAGACAGGAGAGAAGCAGCCACCGGCGTCTGCAACGAGAACCATATCAGACCCTGCTTGTGGGGCTGAGGGGGTTTACTGGGCTGAGCAGGGCAAGGAAAGCCTTACGTGGCATGGCAGGCAGTGAGGGTGGTACTCCAGTAATGTGGTCCCCACCAGCTGCTGGGAGAAAGCAGAGAGGAGAGATACACCTTCTGAAGGGACCTGCTGGTGGATCACCACCAGCCTGGGGTCTGCCCGGCTTTCCCCGGCCAGCCCCTCAGCCTGACATGCCCTAGCCACAGCTCCAGAGCGCCCTGCAGGGCCCCAAAGCATTTCAGAGCTAGGTACAAAAGCAGGAGTCACTCACCCACCACTGCAATGCAGCCACCTCTGGGCTGGAAGGCAGCAGCGGCGGAGCAGCGCGCAGCAACGCTACACAACAGACTAGGACTGGAAGAGAAGGAGAATCCCACATCCACTTGAAACTGCAGGGGGAATTTGGGGAGACAGAAGGTAGTTACCCAGTGTGGGAAGATGGCCGGGGCACCCACACAAGCCAGACTCAGGGATATATCCTGCCAAATCCCCGGAAGCGTGAAAAGGGAGGTGTGTGCAGGATACACACGTGGGTAGGCTGAAGGGCAGGGAGCTGCAGGCAGCTCTAGCCTTCACACACAGCCCCAAACTCATCTGAAGCTTTATGGTGTAACTGGGCAAGTGAGGAGCCAAGAACTGCCGAAGGAAAGGGAGTCACATGCCCTGCAATGCCACCAGACATGAGATCCCTGTGCTGTATCAGGGCACTGCCCCTTCCAGACCTCTCTCCTCATGATCTGCCATAGGGCAGCCAGCAGCCTTGCCATCCCTCAGGCTGGTACCCCCTCTTGCCCTATCCCAGCCAGCCACATCTCCACATGCTCTGGGGCTGGTCTGGAGCCAAAACCTGTGGAGACAGAAGTCCAAACACAGCCATCCATTGACCATCCCCGCTGAGGAACATGTGACGGATCCCCTGCTCCTCTTAGCCTCCCATTCTCAGCATGCTGGCATGGTTTTGGGCTGGAGCCATGGCCACACAACTCAGTGCAGCAGGACAGCTCAGTACTTACGACTCTCTGGCTCATCCTTTGCACGCTGCAGCACCGGTGACAGCAGCGTGCTGGGGGTGTCCCCGCCAATGTCGTGCTCTGCAGAAGGAGGTGAAGGGGTGCAGAAAAGAGCTTCAGTAACTGGGGCAAGAGGGGTGTCTGCCACCTCGCAGCCAGGACAAGCCCCACTCCGGCTGCATGAGCCCACGGATACCTGGTGGCTCTGGTGAGGATGGAGAGCGTATGGCAAGGGCTGACCTGCGCTTTCTGGAGGGCAGATTCACCACGTCTAGGGAAAGAGAAGACCATCAACAGACCCTGTATGTCCACGCCCCACCTGCGCTCCACCAGCACGCCACGTCCAGCCACCCTGCAAAGCCCCCACACCCGTCCTCGGTACCCACCTGGCATCCTCCGCTCGCCAAAGACGGGCCGCCCGGCCGCCTTCCAGATGCTCTTCATGGCTCGGTAGTGCGGCGGCAGCCGGGGCGAGTGGTGTCCTGCCCTGCGGCGCGTTTCTCGCTCCGAGTGGAACGCCTGCTTGAGCGCCTTCCACTTGGAGCGGCACTGGGCCACGCTGCGCCCGTAGCCGGCCTCGGCCAGACCGCGGGAGATCTCCCGCCAGAGCGCCTCGTTGGGTCGCGACGTGGAGGCCATGAGCAGCGCGGCCTCGCCCGAGCCCCCCACCAGCGACAGCAGGCTGCTGACCTCCGCCTGCGTCCAGGCTCGCCCGCGGGGCATGCTGCCGGGCCCAGCCGGGCAGCGATGGCTCGGACCCGGGCTGGCGGCGGGGCTCGGCCGAGCGCTGACGAGAGAGGATCCCGGGAGGATCCTGGGAGGATGCCCCGCCGCCGGCGGCACCGGGAGGTGAACCAGGAACCGCGGCGGGGGCTGCACAGGGAACGGCCGGGAGCCGCCGCGGTGGCCGCGCCGCCGGTGGCCCCGGGAGCCGCAGCGCCGGGAGCCGCAGCGCCCGCCCCCGCACCGCACCGGGCGCCGCACCGGGAGCTGCCGGGAGGCGCCGGGAGCCGCATCGAGCATGTGCAGCCTCGGGAGGAGCCGCTGGGAAACGTAGTCCTGGATGAGATATCCTCCCCCAGTGACAGCCGCCAGCTCGGAGCGGGGTCCTTGTTGCCCGCAGGCTCCCGGGGGAGCTCTGGCGCTCCCCCGTACGAGGGCGCGGCAGGGTTGGCTGTCACGGCAGCCCTGGAGGCTGGGGCAGGGGCAGGGGAAGGAGCACCCCAGTCCACCATTT
This sequence comes from Acridotheres tristis, assembly GCA_037013685.1. Lineage (NCBI taxonomy): Eukaryota > Metazoa > Chordata > Aves > Passeriformes > Sturnidae > Acridotheres > Acridotheres tristis. The sequence goes on from CM072919.1 coordinate 70,177,601, forward strand.
TCCAGGGCTGAGATACAGCTGCAGCCCCATGCGAAACAAGTGCCTTGTAAGGAAACACCCCGCGGCCTTGCTCCTTGGAGAGAATGTTTCCTGTGCCCCAAGGATATCCAGCTTTCCCGTGCAGTCCCTAGGGCAGATCAGACCGAGAGAACCACGCTTGTTAAACCTGGAGAAGAAAAGGTTCTGAGGAGACCTTAAGCTGCTTCATCAGTGTGATAAATGTGATTCGTGCTAATTAAATTGTAACTATATTAGCAAAATTGTATTTAGATCAATAAAAAACCATTGTTACCGAGTGAAAGGGGGGGAGATGGGTGAGACAGGACAAAAGACATCTTCCAGATGTTGGGAACTGAAGGAAAAGGTTGGAAGAAAGTCAAATAAGAATAGTAAAAGGACGTAGGTCTGATAAGCAGCATCTAGGAATAGAGCTTCAACCTTGAAATGCGCCAAAATGGGATGATTCCAAGCATGGGACTTAATTAGAGTCATTTTATGGAAAACATCTGCTCAGTCACACAGGGCGCCTGCGCTACCTGCGGGTCACACCTCGGTCACTGATGAAGACGATGAGCCTTCACCGGAAACAAGACCCTCAAAAGGATGAGAGACCCCCTAACTCATTAGTAGAGCATGCGCCGTGCAGTATAATTACGTAGATTTTAAGAATAGAAACTAGGAGGAGCTTTCCAGAAACTTCTGTAGCCTACAGTATATAAGTGGGATTGTTAGCCCGAATGCTTTGGTACGAGAGGAAGGGCAGGTCCCTCCCCGTACCCCCGGTCGGTTTTGCTTATGCTTTATACGAACCTCAATTATACTAAAACACTTACTCTCAAATTTTATCCATCCCAAATTATACAACTTTAATACTTTACTTGGATTGTATGCAATTTCAATAATTTTTGTAATCATCTTTAATACTTTTGATTGTATTCATTTATAATTGCTACTATTAAAAATTTGTTGTTACTTTTAATCTTTGTTAATTGTTTAATTGGAAAAATAGAAAACCATTCATAACAATTTGGTGCCGAAACCCGGGAACTCCAGTCCAGGTGAAGAGTGGCTAGTTTTGGGAAGGAGCTCCCCACCAGTTGTTAAGGTGGTCCCAAGGCTAGACCAGGCTCTCCTGGAGAAGGAGTTCCAAATTAAAATAAAGCATAAGCAAAAGAAGCTAGCTACAAAGAGGTGCACCAGAAGAAGGCTCCCGTGGGAACGCCGGCAGAAAAGGAGAGGTACCCGTAAAACGTCTTGTGCACAAGAGCCCTGTGTGAAAACGGGCTGTGTGAGTAACACGGGGTTGGGTAAAGGGGGTGGCTGTGTGCTTGTGTGTGAGTGAGGAATGTCTGAGACGGCTGCCTAGCCGAAGTGAAAGGGACCTCCTCGTACCGCGGTTTCGTCTCTCCGCGAGGAGAACGGCCGGGAGCGGAGGGAAGCGATTGGGGAGAGCGAGTGAATACCCCGGGAGGGACCGGGAGGGAAAGTCCCAGTCTGAGAATTCCCGGGAGAGAAGGGAATGAATGAGTTAGGTTCAACTATTTGTTGGGAGGATAAAAGGTGGAAGTTTTAGTAAGTGACCAAGAAGGACTGTGAAGAGTAGTCAGAAAGAGAAGCTAAGGAGGAAAGGATAAAAGGAAAAGAAGGAATTAGGTGGGAAACAAGTGGTTAGCAAAAAAAGTGAGATAGTGTATATTAAAGGAAGGAGTTGAACCGCAGAACAAGTGAGGGAGAGCAAGGAAGCTGTTGCCGCCAGAGATGGGCCAGAAAAAAAGTAAAATCTCTGACCCAGGGGTTGCGAATTATGAGAATAGTTCGCGAGAACCCGATGTGCCTGGGAACCGAGAGGGGGTTTCCCAGAAGGGGAGCGAGATTCCTCAGGACAGCCCCCTGGGGATCCTGTTACAATACTGGGATACAAGTGAATCCCGGAGAGGAAAAAGTAAGCAGAAAATGATACAGTACTGTATGTTTAAGTGGACAAAAGAAAAGATCCGTGCAGACAATTTATACTGGCCAGAGTTTGGATCATTTGAGGATTGGATTTGTCAGGCTTTAAATCTAAATGTGAATTCAAAAAAACCTTTTAACCAGGAGAAAAGTGAGTATGCTGCTTTGTGGCTTCCAAAAGGGGAGGGTAAATTTATAGTTCAAAGGCAGGAAAAGCAAGATTATTCATTATACCCTTTGCAAACAAGAAGACAGGCAGTAAAAAAGGACCAGCTGGAGCCATGGGACCCGTTAGATCACCTCCCACCCCCATACAGACAGCCTGGCCAGCCTGTCCAGCCTGTCCAGCCTGTCCAGCCCCTGGTCCCTGATGCACCCCCTATTCAGGATGAGCCAGTAGCACACAGAACTAGAAGCAGAAGGGGACAGAAGGAAGAAAGTGACAAAGAGGACGAGGGAGCAGGAAGGGAAGATAGATTATACCCTCTTAGAAAGGTTCCAATAGCAAATCTGGCCCCAGGGCAGGGACCTATTGGTTACGTGAGTGTTCCCCTGAACACTGAGGATGTTAGGAAATTTAAGAAAGAGATGGGCAGGATGCTAGAAGATCCTATTGGAGTAGCAGAGAGGCTAGATCAGTTTTTGGGACCGAATATTTATGCCTGGGTGGAATTGCAGTCTATTTTAGGAATCCTGTTTACAGTGGAAAAGAGAGAAATGATTAGACAGTCAGGAATACGGGCCTGGAATAAAGATCATCAGGGGCCAGACCAGGGAGATCAGAAATGGCCTATGGTAGATCCAAATTGGAATAATCAGGAGGCAGAACACAGACAAAATATGAGGAATTTCAGATGGATGATTATCCAAGGAATTCGGGGAGCAGTGCCCAGGGGACAAAATATAGGAAAAGCTCTGAGTGAACACCAAGGGAAAGATGAGTCCCCAGCAGAATGGTTAGAGAGATTAAGAAAGGATTTGCAATTATACTCAGGCATAGACCCCAATACTCCAGCAGGGCAGGTTCTGTTAAAAACACAATTTGTAGCCAAGTCCTGGGGGGACATCAGGAAAAAACTAGAGAAATTGGAAGATTGGCAGGATAGGGGGCTTCAGGAGTTGTTAAGGGAAGCACAAAAAGTGTATGTTAGACGAAATGAAGAAAAGCAAAAAACAAAAGCCAGGATCCTAATGGCAGTAGTTAAAGAAACACAAACAGCCACAAACACAAAGAACCTAGTAGGAGAGGATAAAAAGAAAAGATCAGGACTTCATTCAGAGAACAGTAGACCTATGTGCTTCTCTTGTCACAAAAGAAAACATTTACAAAATTCTTGTCCTGTTTCCAGGAGTACAAGTCCTATCTGTTTCTATTGTCACCAAAAAGGACATGTGCTGAAAGTCTACAAAAAGAGGCAGAAGGATGAAAAGATGTTTAAAAAGGATTAGGGGGGTCAGGGGCTCATTTATTTAATGAGGACCAAAACATCAAAAGAGCCCTTGATAAAATTAAAAGTAAGTCCTCAAGGTGAAGAAATTACATTCTTAGTAAATACAGGGGCTTCTAGGTCCACAGTAAAAAAAAAAAAAAAAAAAAAGGATTAATACACCAAAGATTAGTCAGTGAAATACTTGAAGCTTTAAAAGGTCCAAAAAGATAGCAGTTGTACACGTAAAAGGACACCAGAAGGGGAGAGACATTAAAACAAAAAGAAACAATTTGGCTAATGATGAAGCAAAAAAAGCTGCCCTAAGGGAAAATAACAGTGTAATTATGACTTTTAAAGAGACAGAAGCACAAACTGAAACACCATACTTTTCTTTAACAGAGATAGAAGCTATAAAGAAACTAGGGGCAACCCTGAAGGAAAAAGAATGGATTCTACCTGATGGTAGAAAAGTAGTCTCAAAACCTATAGCCCGACAGATCCTGAACAATTTACATCAAAGAACTCACTGGGGCACAAGAGCACTTTGTGACCACTTTTTAAAATTTTATGGGTGTATAGAAATATTTGAAATTGGAAAACAAATCACACAAGGATGTCTCACATGTCAGAAAGTAAACAAAAAAGTGTTGAGGAGTCCTCCCTCTGGAGGTCGTCGGACAGCCTATCGGCCATTCGAAAAGATCCAAGTTGACTTTACTGAATTACCTAAAGTAGGCAGGTGGAAATATCTGCTGGTTATAGTAGATCAGTTGACTCAGTGGGTAGAAGCATTCCCTGCAGCTAGAGCCACAGCTCAAACAGTAGCTAAAATTTTATCGGAGCATATTATTCCACGATTTGGAATAGTACAAGTTATTGATTCAGATCAGGGCACTCATTTTACCTCGAGAATAATTAAAAATTTAAGCCAAGCATTAGAAATTGCCTGGGAATACCATACTCCATGGCATCCTGAAAGTTCTGGACGTGTTGAAAGAATGAATCAAACTATTAAACAACAACTAACTAAATTAATGATAAAAACTAAATTACCATGGACCAGATGCCTTCCTTTAGCCCTGTTAAATATAAGAACCAAGCCCCACTCTGAAACTGGGATCTCACCATATGAGATGTTATATGGATTGCCTTACCCCCAAGGCATAACAATGGATCCCTCCCTGGTCGGGGATAAAACCATTCAGGGGTATCTTACAACCATCGCAAACAATTTGAGGAAATTAAGAGAAAAAGGCATTTTAGCTCAAACCACTCCTCTCGATTTTCCAATACATTCCATCAGACCAGGACAATATGTATTGATAAAATGCTGGAAAGGAGAAAGTTTAGAACCTCGATGGGAGGAACCATTTCTGGTTCTTTTAACCACAGAAGCAGCAGTCCAAACAGCAAAAAAGGCTGGACTCATGCTTCAAGAGTAAAAGGACCAATACAAAACAAAGGATGGAAAATTATTTCAGCACCAGGAGACCTAAAAATCAAATTAAAAAGGAAATTTGAAAACTGATGGATTGTAATAACTTAATGATTAGGCGGAAAGGAAAACTTGACGCCAAAAAGCAGTATTAATAAGAAACTGGCATAAAGTCATTGCATTTGGGGACCAAAAGGGAGGTGTGATATATATATATATATATAAGAGAAAGATATTATTGTATGTTGTTGTATATTGTTAAAGTCTAGACATCCTAGATTTGCTGCCAACCGCAACCCCATTAAGTCCAGAAGCTGAACAGCGCCGATGGAAAAGAATCAGACGCCTCCTTGATCAGTGGGAAAATCCCAGACAAATTGAAAAGTTTCTCCGGACCTTCCGACCGCCAACGTTAACTAATTTATTTGAAGAGCTGCAACTCAAGAGAAAGAGACTGGTAACACCTATTATTGAGGAGGCCCAAAAACAATTAAAATGTTAGCAATGTCGTATTCATGGCCTAGAATGTCACCCATGGATTTGTATTCTTTGCACTTGCTGTTTTAATTCATAGTGGAGAGTAACTAGGACAAAAGAAAAAGAGAGACAATTGCTTTGTTTCAGTTGTTCAGAGCGTATACATGATCAGCTAACAACAGAAAAATTTTTTAGTGACTTCTATGGAAAACCATTGAGACATGAAAACGGGACCTTTTATGCCGCAATTCAACTAATAGAGAATCAGGACCAACTACTCCTTGCCATATTAACTTTTGTGCAGGCTAAAGAACAAGCAATCCAAAATATTATAAACCAAAGTATCATAACTAACAGTTGCTGTGGAGAGGAAGTCTATGTGCCACGTAGTAAATACATCTCACCAGCAAATTGGCATCGCGAGTATATCTATTGGTGGAAAAGAAGGTTTAGAAGACCAAAAAGAGGAACTATTTAATAGAAGTAGTGTAATTTTTATTGTGGTTGGCATATCTCCGGAGCTTTAGTAGATTGGGAAAAATAGCTAATCAATTTAGGGAAAGAGATAAGGCAGTGCTGCAGAACTATAAATATTTTGTGCCATTTTTGGAACAGAAAAAGTTAAAATTGATCGTGCGAACCTTATGAGGCCAAGGGTACCAAAGAAAAACAAATCCCAGGATAAAAACTTTGCTACCGAGAAGATGGACATCTCGGCCCTTGGCTGCAACCCAAGGGGCCTTGAGACAGGTAGAAAGTTAAAATTCCTGAGGATTCTTTTCATGGTGCTTACAATAATACCCCTAGCAACTGGCCAGAACCGTAAGACTGCATGGAACGGAAAAGAACAGGCCATGCAGGAACAAATTACAAGACAACAAACCACTCAAGAAGCAGGAATAAAGAAACGAACCCTTCCTGATCCCTGTGACAAATGCAATCAATCCATGTGGGTCAAGAATAAGATGGAATCAGTATTTGTGGCACACCCATATATTAGTGCAGCTTGTTATGATCATAGCAGCTTCTTAGAAATTTGTGTGAAAAGTTCAAAATTGTATTGGGTAAGAAAGAATTTAGGATTCAGGGGGCGAGCTCCTTACCCTAATGATAATCAACTCTGTCCTAGATATGAACATTTTTTGTGTTTTGAAAAGGATGAAAAAGGAAAAGAGCCAAAGAAAAAAACTAATTGGAAAACAAAAAGAAACAATGAAGGATAGGGAAATAATCAGAAGGAAAGAATTAGAGGAACTAGATGAGCTGTATAAACAATTAAAACAGCACTATAGCGACTGGGATTTGCCAACTTCAAACAAAAATTTGTTTGTAGATCTAATGCAAGAAATTGCCACAGAATTGGGATTATCTAAATGTTTTGTTTGTGGAGGACTTAGAATGGCTGAAAGATGGCCATGGAGAGGTGAGGGTTTGGCTCCAGAACAATTTTTAAAATGGAATCATACACAAATTTCTAAGACCCTAAAACAGCCTGAAGGCTGGGTCCTGAGTCATCAAGTCATTGGAACAGTTTGTATAACTCGGGAAGGGAGAAAATACACTGCAGTGGTAGGATATACTCCTTGCCTATCTACTTTAGTAGTAAATTCAGACAATAACACAAAGACCTGGCGACCCAAGAGTCCTACTGGATATTGGGGAATAGCAAAAGAAATGAATTGCAAGTGGAATAATCAAACTAATTTGTGCTGGCATAACAGTTCTGGAGCTAACCCCTACCAATCCATAAAAGACTTGAAATCTTATTGGGAACAACCAGAAAATACAAAAGAAAAATGGAAAGCCCCTGATGGAATATATTGGATTTGTGGACAACGAGCATACAGTGAACTACCCCGAAAATGGGAGGGAACTTGTACCTTAGGAATTATACGACCCTCCTTCTTTGTCATACCAAGGTCTAAGGGCAATATACTAGGAACACCACTTTATGAAACCTTAGAAAGAAAAAAAAGAGAATTAAATCTTGACTTTCCGATGGCGGGAGGAAACCAAAAATGGAAAGATGAAGAATGGCCTGCAGAAAGAATTATAGCATTCTATGAACCTGCTACTTGGGCTCAGGATGGGTCTTGGGGATATAGAACTCCAATTTACCTGTTAAACCGGTTGATAAGGCTCCAGGCAGTAGTGGAAGTCGTCTCAAACCACACAGCAGATGCTTTAAAGTTGTTGGCCAAACAGCATTCACAAATGCGAGCATTTGTATATCAAAACAGAATTGCCCTAGACTATCTGTTGGCAGAAGAAGGAGGAGTTTGTGGGAGGTTTAATGAATCTGAGTGCTGTGTGGAAATAGATGACCACGGGGAAGCCATCACCAAACTTGCTGACGAAATTAAAAGAGTGGCACATGTACCAGTTCAAAAATGGAATTCTATCCTGAAAGCTGACTGGTGGGATAATCTTTTTGGGGGTGTGTGGTGGAAAAAATTAGGATTCATGCTATTGTGTTCTGTTTTAGGTCTATTGTTTCTGCCTTGCATGATACCATGTCTAATCAGACTAATCCACTCAGTAATTCAAGGAATGCAACTTACAGCCATGCCCATAGATCCAGAATTAACAGCAAAAGGGAAAATAAACTCCTTGATGGTACTGAAAGCGCAATCTAATCGCACTCGAGGGAAAGAGGTCGAAAAAGTGGTGACTGAATGCAAAGAGAATACCCTGGCACGAGAAATGTTAACCAAATTCGAGAAGGAGTGTGAAAAGCTGGAGGCCGCTCGAGAAATGTTAGAAAAAATGGAGGCTAGTATGAAGGAACATAGACAATACCAAGTAACAACCTTTTAGAGCACGAATCAAGATGATTAAAAAAAGAGAAATGGGGGAATTGTGATAAATGTGATTCGTGCTAATTAAATTGTAACTATATTAGCAAAATTGTATTTAGATCAATAAAAAACCATTGTTACCGAGTGAAAGGGGGGGAGATGGGTGAGACAGGACAAAAGACATCTTCCAGATGTTGGGAACTGAAGGAAAAGGTTGGAAGAAAGTCAAATAAGAATAGTAAAAGGACGTAGGTCTGATAAGCAGCATCTAGGAATAGAGCTTCAACCTTGAAATGCGCCAAAATGGGATGATTCCAAGCATGGGACTTAATTAGAGTCATTTTATGGAAAACATCTGCTCAGTCACACAGGGCGCCTGCGCTACCTGCGGGTCACACCTCGGTCACTGATGAAGACGATGAGCCTTCACCGGAAACAAGACCCTCAAAAGGATGAGAGACCCCCTAACTCATTAGTAGAGCATGCGCCGTGCAGTATAATTACGTAGATTTTAAGAATAGAAACTAGGAGGAGCTTTCCAGAAACTTCTGTAGCCTACAGTATATAAGTGGGATTGTTAGCCCGAATGCTTTGGTACGAGAGGAAGGGCAGGTCCCTCCCCGTACCCCCGGTCGGTTTTGCTTATGCTTTATACGAACCTCAATTATACTAAAACACTTACTCTTAAATTTTATCCATCCCAAATTATACAACTTTAATACTTTACTTGGATTGTATGCAATTTCAATAATTTTTGTAATCATCTTTAATACTTTTGATTGTATTCATTTATAATTGCTACTATTAAAAATTTGTTGTTACTTTTAATCTTTGTTGATTGTTTAATTGGAAAAATAGAAAACCATTCATAACATTTCCAATACCAGAAAGACTACAGGAGAGCTGGAGGAGGACTTTCTACAAGGCGTGTAGTGATAGAATGAGGAATAGCTTTGTAATGAAAAAGAGAAAGGAAATTAACTCCTATTTTAATGCCTTTATTGAAAAATCAGCTCCGGCCAACAGGTCACATGCACCACCGCTGCTCCTGAAGAATGATCCAGAGACGGCGGAATTCAGCCTTGCTGTGCAGCAGGGCTGAACCGTCTGTACTCACAGGTGTCCCGCAGAAAACAGTGCTTAACTCGTAGTCCAGGGGTGTCATGTCTATCGGGTACTAAAAGGTCATGGTAACAAGGCTGGAGAGTCCTGGTTGGCGATTTCATCTTCTTCACTGGTTTTTTTTACTTGGGAGTACCATTTTTAGTGTTCGATGTTATATTGGCTCGTTGTTTTTAGGGGTTTTTGTATTACTGAGTTGTGTCCCATAAGCACTTGCGGTCTTCTCATTTGCCAGGCCTCATTTTGGGAGCAGCGAAGGCATTACCCGAGGGGAGGGAAAGGGCACAATGGCAAGACAATTCCAGGGAGTGGAGTTTAGAACGGAACAACAGCAACAATTATCATAAAAACAGGGTGTTTTCCACAGTTAACAGAACATTAACAGAACAAACAGGAGCTTGTTCATAACAGCTTCAGTCTGTCAGAGGACAGGTTTAGGTTAGACATTCATCATAGAATTGCAGAATATCCTGAGTTGGAAGGGACCCCCTGGGATCATCAAAATCCAGCTCCTGGACTTGCACAGGACGCCCCCAACAACCCCACGTGCCTGAGAACCTTGTCCAAATACTTCCTGAACTCTGTCAGTCTTGGTGCTCTGATCACTTCCCTGGGGAGCTTATTCCAGTGCCCAACCACCCTCTGGGTGAAAAACTTCTCCCTAATATTCAACCTAAACCTGCCCTGACACAGTTCTCTCAAGTCCTGTCACTGATCACCAGAGAGAAAAGATCAGTGTCTGCCCTTCTGCTTCCTCTTCTAGACTGTGATGAGGTCTCCCCTCAGTCTCCTCCAGGCTTGAACAAACAAATTGACCTCAGCTGCTTTCCATATGGCTTTTCCTGTTCTAGAAAGAAATTATTGTGAAAGTGGTGAGGCACTGGCACAAGTTGCCCAGCGAAGCAGTTGATGCCCCATCCCTGGCAGTGTTCAAAGCCAGATTGGATGGGGCTCTGAACCACCTGGTCTAGTGGAAGATGTCCCTGTCCTTGGCAGGGGGCTTGGAACGAGATGACTTTAAGGCCCTTTACAACTGCATGACATGGCTGCCCAGCCCAGCCCTGGCTGCATGTTTGAGCCAGCAGCCATTCCCACTGCTTGCTGCCCCAAAGCCAGAACTTTGTGGTTCCCTGTTGCTGGGATGTCGGGGTGCTGGCCTGAACAGGGCTGCCCCTTGCCCCAAGTGTCTGGCAGTTCCACAACCCCCCGGGCTTTTGTTGCAGGTGGTGCCTCTGGGGACCCCACCAGGAAGTGACACTTTCCATTTTGCATCGCACTTGTCTGAGAAGTTGGGCTGGGAAAGGGTTTCCACTGCCCCCGTGGGCTGCAGAGCAGACCTTGGAAGGGATGGAAGAGGCTGTCATGTATGCTGACCTGCGCTTTCCCCCCGCTCCAGGTAATGGCCCCCCAGCTCTCTCAGTGGGTTCCTTGCTCTCCTGCAGCCCCTTGCCTTCCCCAGAAATGTCCTCCCAGACCTGCTCCCCCCACTCCCTCTTTCTGGGTGTCCTTTCTCAAACAACTCCTCTCCAGCCCTGTTGCAGACTGCCTGTTCTCGGGGTGGGGGGCAGGAGGGGCTCAGGGCAGGGAATGCCCACTGCACCCCCCCGTGCCACACCACAAACATTTCCCCTCTCTGCTCTCTCTGCCAAACATTGCGTGCAGGGAGATAATTTCTAGGACAACCAAGCTGCTGCAAATGGGCTCTCCCCCACTTTTCCTAAGCTCCCCCACTGCCTCCTGACATTCCACCTGGGATTCACAGACATTTCCTGGCTCAAGGTTCCCCACTGCTCCCTCCCCGGCTCCCCAGTCTACTTTAACTCCTTTTCTCAGCTCCTCAGCAGCGAATGCGCCTGCCCTGGTCCTGGTTAGCCCTCAGCCTGGGTCTCCTCTCCCTGATGCTCCTGCTGGCACAAATCATCCTTGTCAGCCTGAGTTTCCACTGTAAGTACCAGCCATCCAGTGTCCAGATCTCTACAGAGGGGGTCCTGGGGTCAGGGCTGGCACCATAGCACTCGTGTACTAACAGACTGAGCTGCAGCTTCCCCGTGGACCTGGGTCCTTCTGCTTGGGGCTGATAACACTGAGGGTTCTGAGGCAAGAAGGAAAATTGGTGAGACAAGAAACCATCTACGTGGCTGGAAAAGGAAGCTGGGGCGACAGCGTGGGCTTGGGGAAAGCCACTCTGTCAGATGGCAATGAAAGAAAGGCAGGAGGGACAGTGCTGATACTGAAATTGAAAGACAGCAACACTTTGCCTGAAAGCCTGTTGTATGGAAGGCTCCCAAGTAAAATCTGCAAGGACCTTGGCAGGCTTGGTGTACCTAAAGCAGGGGACACCTCATCTGCATGAGGCTGTCCTGTGGGAGAGAACACAGGGTGCTGGTGGGAGCAGGAGCCCAGAGTTGCTGAGACATATCTGTGCTCTTCTGCTGTAGATTTAGTGCAACAACAAACAAGCTGCACACACGGTCCCTCGAGTACAGAGGAGAGCCCCAGCTATGGGAAACAAACACTAGAAGGTAAGAGAGCCTGGTGGGCTCCTGGATAAGGTTTGGAGAGGGCTTTACTGCTTCTTTCAAGCATACTTGAGGATGTTTCCCTGAGCTCTATCCCTACATATCCCTTCATCTTTACTGCCTGTCCTCTGGCTTGTGGTGTGGAGAGCTGCCCCAGCACTGCTGAACAGGCTGAACTGCTGAGACCCCTTTAGAAGAGATGACCCCAAATGGCTTAGGGCATGCCACCAGCACCAGGATCATGGATGCCACCAGCATCCCTATGCAGATGACATCAGCTTCTTGTGCAGCTGAAACCTTAACTGAGTTCCCAGCACTTTGGAAATTGTGTTTGTGTCACCTCCCCAAACCTGCAGCTCCCCACCCTGCTCAATTGCCAGCACCTTCCTGTAACTAGCCCCTCTTCCCAGGGCTCTGGGACTGGAAGGTTGGAGCTGGGCTCCCTAGTGAGGTTTAGTGCAGAGTGGCTTCTGTGGGGCAGACATACAAACACGATGGGTTGGTTGGTGCATGACTGCCCACTGCTACTCTCTTCGTCCCTTGGGCTGGTGGCAGCCCCTGCCACCTGCCCCATCTCACCTGCTGTGTTTCTGTTGTGCAGGGCAATGCCAGTTTTGCCCAGTTGGCTGGCTCTGGGATGCAGGGCAGTGCTACTACTTCTCCTCTGCCAGAAAGAGCTGGGAGCAGAGCAGAGAGGACTGCTGCTCCAGAGGGGCACAGCTGGTCACCATCCAAGCCAACACGACCCTGGTGAGTGCACCCAGCCTGGCCTGTCCAGCTCCCTGTGACCACTTGGCTGTCGTGGTGACCACCTCACAGTCTCTCAGCAGTCACCCACACACTGCATTGTCTCAGCTTCCTGGCCCATGTGCCTAAAGCCTAGCAAAGCCTCCAGGCAGGGAGCTGGCAATGTTGTGCCTATACAGCACATCACTAATCGTGTGGCTGGGCTGGATGTCCCCCCAGGGGCTCATGTGGGTCCTCTCCTGTGTTAGGCTTTCCTGGTGCGCACAGCTAACATGGAAGCCTTTCATGTGGGGCTGAAGCAGGATGGCATCAGGTCTGACTGGAAGTGGCTGGATGGCACCACACTGGAAGGGTGAGGCTATCAGTTTGTTCCCAGCTAGGCATGCTGAGGGTCCAGCATCAGAGCTGGGGGTGGTGATGGGGACAGGCATGCAGGGATGTGATCCATATTTTCGCCACCTCTTGTCTTCCCAGGACTGCATTGGGGCATTTTAGGGAAGGGGCATTTTTAGCAGGGGCCTGACCCTGGTGTCCACACTCTGCCTGGGTGAGCGGCCTAAGGGGATCCCATAAAAGCAGGGTCCCAGTTTGTTTGGTGCTAAGTCCTGCTAGGATTGACCTGGGGGTACTTTGTGAGTGACGGGGCTGGGGGCATCAGGTCATGTAGCTTAACTGGGAGGAGGCTAACTGGGAGGCAGGAGACTGTGCTCCATGGGGAGGGTGGACTTTTCCCCACAGCATCCTTCCCTGTGCAGTGTCTGGTCCCTGGCTGTGGGAGCTGCTGATGTGACAGCCTCAGTTCTGCCCATCCCGTCTCAGCCCACTCTCTCCCTTGCAGGATCTTCCCAATCCAGCGCTACACCAGGTCTTTCCAGGCCTGTGGCAGGGTGTCAGGCTTGGGACTTTTAGGTGGTACATGCACCGAAGCCCTCAGGTGGGTCTGCAAGCAGAGGGCAGCCACCCTGCAGTGGCTCCAGTCCTCGCCTCCTGCCTTCCTCTGGGGAAACACCACCTACAGCTGTGTGAGGCCCTGATGGCTGTGGTGACCCCCAGCCTGTGCCACCACCCTGTTCCCTGCCTGACCTCAGCGCATGGGCATTCCCAGGCTCCACTGCCTCCTGGCCCAGACCTCTTGACCCTCCAGAACTTTGCACTTTACCAATAAATTCTGCCAATAACTGCAGCTGGCTTTGGGGTATGGGGGTGTTGGGATGGAGGTGCATCCTCCAGCTCTCAGACTTGGTTGCATCATTGACAAGTGGGAAATTGCATCTGCTGTTCTGTGGCCATGAGCCAGCATTGAGCCAGCAGCAGTCCAAGCATTCCCATGGTCCAATGGTAGTGTGGAGCAGCTCCTGTGCAGGCTGGCACAGGTCCTGTGAAAGCTCTGGGATTTCTGACTGGGGGCATGCTGCTGAGAGATGACCCTTGGCCTCTGCAGTCTCATGAAGGACTTGGGCTGGGCAGCAGCTTGTTTGCTGGTGCTTGCCCAATCTGAGGAGGTTCTAGCAAATCTCGCTTTGTTTTGAGGGTGGGTGATGTGTGAGAGCCTAAAGGCCTGCTAGGGCTTGTTTTGGAGTTGTTTGGTCCCAGAGGCTGTTCTAGTTTCAGTATAGACCACTGGGTTGTTCCAGCAGCCTGCAGTTCTGGCGCAGATCTGGCTGGGACTCCCTCCCAGCACATGCAAAAGACCAAGCCCCGACAGCCAGTGCAGCCTGTCAGCCTGAGCAGGACTGGGAGGCAAGGGGTAATGAATGGGGAAGTGTAGCCCTGCTGTGGCCTGTACTCATGGGTGTGGGCTCTTCACAGCCTGGGGACCTGAACACAGAGGATGCTGAGCAGGAGGGAGCTCATTCACCCCTCACCCCCTAAAGTGAGAGCATACACAGGGAAAAAAACCCACTTTTTGCAAATAAAGCAACTACTTCTGCTTTTCTGCATATGAAGAAGTGTCCCTATGCAGCATGTTCTTAGCCACACTTTGCCACCTGACCACAATGGAGCAGGACGAGACTGGGTTCCTGGACTGCTGCTGCCCAGCTGCCTGGATGGCTCAGACTGACCTGCAGTTTGCTGAGGCCCCTGCTCGCTGTCCCCACGTGCCCTGCAGACCCCAATGAGGATGGCATTCACTACAAGAACCTGCTGCTGGGGCCGGTTTTGACAGTGGCCAGCCTGGGTGAGAAGCCAGCTGCATTCACTGCCACAGGGATACCCTAGCCCAGGGTGAGCACTGGGTGATGGCAGTGGGGCCATGGGGTGATGCCCATGGGCACTCATCTTGTCGCATGGAAGGTTTCCCATGGAAGAGTCCAGATGTCTCGTTCCACAAAGCCATTTATTCACAGCACAGTAACACAGGAACAGCTCGAGATGGTTCCTCTGAGGAGGGATGCCCAGCAAACAAACCTCTGGGCTTTTATCCCCTCAATATCTGCTTGTGCCCAAGCCTTGCTCCTCCTCCTCAGTTCTCTCTTCTGCCCCATCTCTGTGTCCATCCATCTTGCTTTCATCATTCCTCTCTTTCGTTATCCAAAAGGTCAGCAATTCCTAGCTCCTGCTGTGTCCCTGTGTCCATATATCTGTCTGGCACCACTCATCTTCCTGCCTTTTGCTATCCCAAAGGTTGGCAGTTGACAGCCTCTTGCCTTGTGCTCCACTCAGAGCTCAATTTGCACTTCCATCTGCATCTCTAACTGCACCTTGTAATCCCAGCCACCTGGAGCAGAGGTATTCCTCAACGAGGGTTCATCTGTACCAGCCTCCCAGCTCACCTCTGCTGCCTTCCACTGAGGGTGGTTTGGTGAAGGTAGGTAAGATGGTGTCACAGGTATTGAGTACTCTGTTAGTTTTCCTGGCTGCCCCTTGCCTCTGCCACTATTTGCTGCTGGCTCCTGTCTTGCCCTTTTTTAACCTTACATCACCTGTCCGGAGCTGAGCTTTGTTCTCCTGCCTTGATACCAGGAAGAAGATGTAGCACACCTCCTGGGCATGTGACCATCCAGTATGAATGGAGAAAGCCAGGCAGGATTTACCAAGGACAGGTGGTGCCTGTCTGACCTGCCTGTTGCTGTGGGAATAATGGGCTGTGGATAAGGGGAGAGCAATGGGGGACATTTATCATGAACCTTTGAGATCTGGGACGTGGTGTTCCATGGTCTCCTCACTGGCAAAGTGGGGATGTATGAGGTCAGGAGAAGAGTGTGGGTGGAAAACCTGAATGGTGTGAGGGCTGCAGTGGGTGTCAGTAATGCCCTTGTTCCCTTGGCAATCGCTGAAGGGTTGATCCTGGGGTTTATGCTCCTTAGAGCTTTCATCAGTGCACTGGATGATGGGTAGGGGATGGCACACCAATACCAAATACCAAACCACTAGTGTGTATATTAGAGAGCAGGACTGGGGTACAGAGAGGCCTGGAGAAATGGTTTGATGGGAGCCTGCTGATACTGGAGTGGGTAAAAGTGCATATCCTGCAGCTGGGAAGAAAGGAGAAGCCACACATCAAGATGGGCAAGTAAGCAGCCATGCTGAACCACCTTGGGGAAACCATGAACCAGAGGCTGGATGGGGTCTGCAGTGTGCCCTTGTAGTGGCAACTGCGACACTGTGGGTAGTGGAGACTAGAACTCAGGGCTTTAGGAGCATGGAGGATGTCTGGACTCACCAGGATAAGCCAGACACAGCAAGCCTTTGTTTTGTATGATAGCTGAGACTGTAGGGGACCTTCAATCCTGTCCCAGCCTTGCCATGCCATTAGCCTGGCTCCACCAGCCTCTTTCTAGGGAAGCTCTCCTAGGAGCTGCCCTCTCAGTCTGATGCCATTTTCCCTTGTGCTTTTGCTACAAGCCCTCATGTAAAGTCTCTCTCCAGCTTTCTTGTAGCCCCTTTTGGTACTAGAAGGCCACAGTAAATTTTCCCTGAACCCTTCTCTTCTAGAAGCAGGCTGAACAATCCCAATTCTCATAGCAGAGGTGCTCCATCCCTCTGACCATCTTGGTGTCCCTCCTCTGGGCTCACTCCAGCAGGTCCCTGTCCCTCCTGTGCAGGGACCCCAGCTCTGGATGCAGTGCTCCAGGTGGGTCTCAGCAGAGCAGAGCAGAGGGGCAGAATCCCCTCCCTGCCCTGCTGCCCACGGGGCTCTGGATGCAGCCCAGGACACGTTTGGCTCTCTGGGCTGGGAGTGCCATGGCCAGGGCATGCCCAGCCTCTCCCTCACAGCACCCCCAAGCCCTTCTGGGCAGGTCTGCTCCATCTGTTCATGCCCAGCCTGTGCTGATACTGGGTTGTCCTGACCCAGGTGCAGCACCAGCATTTGGTGTTGTTAAACCTCATGATGTTCCCATGGGACACTCCTCGAGCTTGTCCAGATCCCTCTGGGTGGCATCCTGTCCTTCAGGTGTGTCCTCACACTTCAGCTTGGTGTCATCTGCAAACTTGGTGAGGGTGCAGTTGATCCCACTGCTGACGTTGTTGACAAGAGTACTAAATAACATTGGTTATTTAACATAAGGTGGATCCCTGAGGGCCAACATTATCACCAGTGTCCACAACAGGACACTGAACCATTGACCACTGTCTCCTGGATGCAGCTGTCCAGCCTTACCCACTGTGCAGTTCACCCATTGAATCTATTTCTCTTAAATTTAGAGGGGGACTGTGTTGAAGGCTTTACAGAAGTCCAGATAGAAGACATGTGTAGCCCTTCCCTTGTTCACTGATGCAATTGCTCCATTGCAGGGCATTGGGTTGGTTGGGCAGGACTTGTGGTGAAGCTGTGCTGGCTGTCTCAAGTCCAGCTTAGCAAAATGGCTGCAAACACATTCCTCTCTCTGCAGAAACACTGAATGAGACAGAGAGGGTCAGCACTGCTTCCCCCCACACCCCATCTGGATCCTGAACAGAGGTGTCTCATCACCCTCCTTTGGCAGATAAGGTCCTACTACATTCTTAGGGATCCTTCCCCCTTGGTGGCAGGGGTCTCCCCTTTTCCACATGTTCCCAAGTCTCCCCAGTGCTCCTTCCTCACTCCCAATGTCTTATCAATGCACCTCCATTTTTTCAGGACCACCCTCATTTGAAGTTCCATTGCACCCTCTTTCTTTCCACGGTCTCAGGAGTCCCACATTCACCTCCCATGGTCTTAGGGCTCTTCATTGCCACTGTTTTCCTCCCATGGTTTCAGAGTTTTCTCATTCATCCACCATGTTCTCAAAGCTCCCCAGCACTCCGCGACTTCCAATATGATCTCAGGGTTTCCCAGCATTTTCTCATGCTGATGGCACCACTGTCAGCACCCTTTCCAGGCAGGACCCAGCCCAAAGCCTTGGGCAGGTGTTGAAGGCAGAAGAAAGGGCAAGATGAGAGCTGTCAATGCTAAGAGAAGAGTCAGGCTGTAAATCCGTAAGTCTCCCCAAAATGGACAAGTTGAGGACATCAGTGTGTCATCCCCCAGCTCTAAAATCTTGCAAATGGCAGATCCTGCAGTCCTGGCAGCCTTGGGGTAACAAAGAAGGTGGGAGCTGGGCTCTGCGGTGGGTCAGAGCTGCACTGGCCAGGGCACACAGGGACATGCAGTGGCACAGTACAAAGCAGTATAGTATGCATGAGTGTGGGCGAGGGCAATAAGGTCTATTTTACAAAATCCTTGCTTTAAAATAGAGCCACTTTTCCCCAGCAGTTTTGCAATGCAATTGACACAACATGTGCTCAGAGGACAGGATCTCATGTCTCAGGACAGGTCCTGCTCCTGAGTCCAGTGATGGAGGGGGGTGGCAGCAGTCAGTCCTTGGCCAGAAAAGGAGGTCGGGTCTTAAGTGCACTGCTCAGCTCTGGGGATTTCTCGCAGATCCAGAGGAAGAGATTCCCACAAAATACATTCCACATTTCCCCTTCAACTACTGACCAGCACTCTGAATTACGGCGTTTCCTAGGAAAGAGAGCACATCTCAGGGCAGCAATGACAACCTCCTCACCGTGAACACCACTTCCCATAGATCCCAGTGCTGCTGGGGCAGGCAAGGCACCTGGCACAGAGATCAGCCTGAGGAAGTGTCACATTCCTCCTCCTGCTCTTCTTCTCTGCCACTTGAATATTTGGCACTGCACCCCACAGCTTGGCTCTATCCTCACCCCCCTCCCTTGGGGCACTGCTCATGGGACCATTAACCCTTTAATTGAGGGATGTCACAGGGGCAAAACGGCACCTGTCTAGTATGGCAAAGGGGCAGGTGCTTGTGTCAAGGACTCTTACACCTACAAATGGTATTTGCTGTCATACCTTAGAGAAGATCTCCTGGTCCCATAAAAATCTCTTGCTCCAATCCAGTACGATGTATTAGACTCGTGCACAAAATGCTAGAGCAGAGAGAAGCTGTCAACCACCTGCTTCACGACCAGCACTTGCCAGGTGCCCCAGGACTGGCAGTGCTTCACCCCCGGACTGCCAGGATGGGGACCTGGGCCTCATGGTGCCTCCTGGCCCCGCGGGGCCCTGTCCAGCCCCACCCTCCTTGGGTACCACAACCCCCCTTGCTCTGTACCGGCACTTCCAATGATGGCCACGTGTCTTGGACCAGCAGTTGAGCAGATTTATCCGTGCAGTCTTCCTGGCTCTCCTTCCAGGTCTTCTTTTTCATTGAGATGTAGAGACACTTGCTCTTGTAGAGTATCCAGCCTTTGGGGCAGCAATCTGGAGGCAAGGGCACAGCTCAGGAGCTCATCCTTCTATGGATGCTTGCGAAGCTCAGCCTGGCTGAGTTCAGCCCCTGCATCTTTGCAGCAGCAACATCACCTGTGCCCCAACCCCGTCAGGCTCTACCTGTGTTCACGCAGGCACGCAGGCTGCTCACAGTGCTCTCACTGGTGCTGAGCATCCCCTGCACCACCTGCAACTCCTCCTGCAACACAGCCAGTTCCTGCTGGGTACGCCCCAGCTCAGCATTCCTTCTTTTCAGCTCCATCTGGGTGATGTTGTACTCATGCCATACTCGTTGCAGCTCTTCTCTGGCCCATTCCAGCTCCACTTGTGTCTGCTCCAGGCTCTGCTCCTGTGCCCTCAGTGCCTGTGACAGGCGGGCCTGCTCGGTCATGTGCTCACGGGCGGTGTCCTGCAGGCTGCGGGAAACCTGCCAGTCTGGGGACAGGGCAGGTGAGCTGAGACATGGGCATGGGGCCCTGCCTGGGGCATGGCTATTTTGCAAGGGAGAGTAGGGTAAGAGTATCTGGCTGTGGGTGGAGATTGTCTGGGGGATGCCAGTGGGAAGAGAATGGAAGCCCTAATAGTGGCAAGTGGAGGGGAGACATTGGAAGGCAGTGGAAGACTGTGGGAAGACAAGGAGGGTCAATGAGAAGCACTGGGAGGCAGTGGGAGACAATGGGAAGGCAGTGGGAGGGAGTGGGAGGCAGTGGGAAACAGTGGGAGGGAGTGGGAGGCAGTGGGAAGCAATGGGAAGCAGTGGGAGGGTTTGGTGGGCAGTGGGAGGGCAGTGGGAGGCAATGGGCGACAGTGAGAAGAAAATGGAAAGGAAATGGGAAACAGTGGGAAAGCAGCAGGAGGCAGTGGGAATAAAATGGGGAGGCAATGTAAGACAGTGTGAAGTGGGGGGGAATGGGACGTAGTGATGGGGAGGGAGGCAGAGGAATTCGGAGGCAATGGGAGAAAGTGGAAAGACAGTGGGAGGAACGGGGAGGCAGTGATAGAGAGTGGGAGACAGTGGGAGGGGTTGAGAAGCGTGGAAGGCAGCGAGATGGAAGTGCGAAAGACTGGCAGTGGAAAGGCATTGGGAGGCAGCTCGTGGTGGCCATGCAAGAGCCCCGGACCCCAGCCCCAGCCTCTCCTCCCTGACAGCCCCCCGCAGCCAGTCCCTCGCCCAGCCCCCACGCCCGCTCCTGGTGCTGCCCTCCCGGTGCCCCCACCCCGCGGCAGTCACCGACTCACAGCAAGCCCCCAGGGCCACGACGGCCACCAGCAGGAGCAGGAGCAGGCTGGCTGCCAGCAGCGCTGTCGGGTCACGCCATCGCCAGGTCCAGCGCCCTGCAAGAGAGGAGCACCCGCAGGCATCGCCCCGTGGTCCCCTGCCACCACCCTGCGCCGGGGCATCCCCGCTCCCACCTGGGCTGGGCGCTGCTGTCACCGGCCCCAGCGGCACGTTCTCGTAGGGACTGTCATCGTCATCGGGGACGGGAGGTGGGGGGCTCACGGCAAACTTGAGGTCGGCATAGACCACGCTCTGGGCCATGCCTCGGGCGGCCCCGATGGCCCTGCGGGCTCTGCTCCGCTTCAAAGGGAAAATGCAGCTGGTTTCAGCAGAAGCAGAAGTGTGCTGAGGTGCAGCGGAGGGGAAAATACGGCCACAGCACCGGCGCCCTGCCATTGGCCAGGCACCACCAGTTTCTTCGCCTCCACATGCCGAAACTGCTCAGTGTCCCCTGGGATGGCATTGGGGCTGTGCAGCTCAGGGCTGGAGCATGGGGCAGAGCTGTAGGGCTCAGCCTGCAGAGAATTCATCAAATTCCCTAGGGCAGGGGAAAGCAGGTCTGGATTCCAGCCTGGAACAGGTAGCTCAGCTCCTGACTCCATCCACATGGAGGTTCCCTCTTCTTGGTGATCTTCTCCAGGATCTGAGCATCACTGCCCTAACACCTAAAAGGGACTTCCACATTGCAGCATGAGCTTTCACTTCTCCTCTCATCATGGCCACCTCTCTCTACTCTGCCAGCAAGTACACTATGGAAAACCACATCCCAGACACAAAAGGGTCATGATAAATGACCCCATTCCTCTCCTCTCTTCCCCAGGCTAGTGCTTCCAAGCAATAGGAGGTACATTGGGCAGTCACCCAATAAATCCCACTAGCCTTTACCCTGCGTATCCTCCCTGGGTCTGGGCCCTTGCATGCCCAGGCAGACATGCTCCATTTTCTTCCAAGAGGTTGAGTAAAGGCAGCTCAACCTTTAGCTTTCTAAACCTCCTTTCTGTCTTCTTTGAAGCTGGCTTTGATTTTTCCCTTTCTCCACTGGTGAAGAACTTGCCTTGCTCTTGCAGAGATGATGGACGCTGGCTTTGTAACACTCTGCTCCACCAGCACCACTGTGCACCTCCAGTGCTGTCTCAGGGACTGGCTGTGTTCAGATGTGCCCATCTGGCCATCTGGAAGACAGTGGGAGGCAATGTCAAGGCAATGGAGCAGAGTGGGAGGCAGTGGCAGGCAATGGGAAGCAGTGGGAGGGTTTGGGGGCAGCCCTTCTGAAACCTGCCCTTCTCTGGATGCAGTTCAGTAGAGACCTCTGAGATACTGAGGACCTGGAGAGACCAAGAAGAACGTGTGGTGAATGCTGGGATTGTGGTCTTGGGAAGGGAAGGCAAAGGGGATGTCACTGATTTTTCTATCTCTCCGGGGTTGTTTTGGAGCAATGCAAAGCTGGAGGGGACTAGGGAGAGGATGAAAGGTAGTGGAAAAAAATACATCATGGGGAAATTCCCATTCTCAGAGGGTGGGAGGGAAAATCTCTATCTGTGAAGACCTCCAGCCCTCCACAGAGCTGTCCACAAGCCATTTTGCTCCTGTATTCAGGATTGCCCTGCTCTGCCCCGGCTCTCCGGTCAACCCAGGCATTTGGGTCTATCTTTTGCTCAGCCACTGCTGTGACATCTCTGTGTGCTGCCCTCACCCTGCCCTGTGCCTAGGGGAACCATAAGCACTTTTAGGGCGTGGGAGGGGATGGGCCAGTGTTTCTGGGACCAATGAGAGGGTGCTGGTCCCCGCAGCCGTGCCTCACTAGTCCCATTTGCTACAGTGCAGAGCAAACTTCTGCTTCTGCAGATGCTGGCTGCACCTCCGAGAGACAGCGCAATCATCGGGAACAGGGACATCTCAGAAAGGCATCCCAAGGGCAGAGCGGGAGCCAGCAAGGCTCAGGGCTTGCCCAGCGTTCGCCCACATGACCCAACTTTATGCCGACCTGAGGTTTGCCAAAGTGATGGGAAGCCAGAGCATGGCCAGCCAGGCACTGGAGGCAGGTGAGAGCCCACTCAGCCCTGCCACGCTGTCCCTGCCGTGGCCAGCCCCATGACCTCAGCTGCTCTCCCCTGCCTTCCTCCAACAGCCTTCGGCATCAATGAGGCAGAGAGCCCGTATGAGAACACGCAGCCAGCACTGGCAGGGCAGGATGAGGATGGAGCAGAGCCCAGCCCAGGTGAGTATCCAGCTGGATTCTAGCTGACCCAGAGTGGTTCTGGTGTGCGTCATAGGTGGTGTTTTGGAGTCCTCCCACTCCCATCAGTCACACCATGCCACCTGTGCTGTTATGCCACCACTCTCCTGCCTGTACCAAGGAAGGAGGTCTGGGAGCTGTCAGGGGTTTTCCGGCTCTTCAGGTGATGTCTATTGTGTCATGCAGGGTGCTGGTCCCGTCGGTGGTGCATCCCTGTGGGTCTGCTGGCAACTTTCCTGCTGCTGGTGGCCACTGTGGCCCTGGGGGCTTGCTGTGAGTCGGGGTACTGTGAACATCTGGGGCAGGGAGTGGTTGGGTCAGGGCGGGCGATGTGGGTGAATAGAGGCATGCTCCCTGCTGGGTCTCTCTGCCGTGTCTGCCACAAGCTGGTCTATATCCCTCACACATCTCTCACACTTCCTTTCCCTCCCATCATCCAGCTTCCTCTCTGTTTCTGCTCCTTTTTTTTCCCCCATCCTTGCACTGCCCAATCTCATATCGCTGCACCCTCCCTGCCCTTAACCTGCTCTGTCTGCTCTCACGCCCCATCCTGCCTTGCCCCTGCTCTCCCCTGACAGATCCTGCCCAACCCTTAACCGTACACTTCCCTGCTGTGTGCTTACCTCCCATCCTTTCCCATTCGTCATGGAAAATTCCCTGCCTTGCCCTGCCCATCCTACTTGCCTTAAGCAGGGTCAGTCCCACATCCGAACTGTCCCATGCCCATGTCTCAGCTCACCCACTCTGTCCCCAGACTGGCAGGCCACCCGCAGCCTGCGGGACACCTCCCTCGAGCACGCATCCGAGCAGGGCCGCCTGTCACAGGAGCTGAGGGCACGGGAGCAGAGCCTGCAGCAGACACAACTGGAGCTGGCATGGGCCAGAGAAGAGCTGCAGCGAGCGTGGCATCAGGGCAACATCAGCGAGCTGGAGCTGGACAGACTGAACGTGGAGCTGCGTCGTGTCACGGGGGTCCTGGGCAAGACAGAGAGGGAGGTGCAGGAGGTGCAGGGGAGGCTCAACAACAGCGAGACCACCGTGGCCCTCCTTCGCTCCTGCACAGCTATAGGTAGGGTGATGATGGAGCAGGGAGGGGGTGCTCCAGGTGACTGACACCCCTCAGCAGGTGCCAAGGGGCAAGTACTGGCTTTTTTGACCACATGGTGGGGATAGGGTGGTCCAAGGGCTGAAGCTATGCCTGAAGCAGGCACTGAACCTGTGATGTCTGCTGGGAAGATGTGGGGCTGTTCCTTGTTACTCCCCCAGGGCATCTGTGGCTGAGCAAGCCCCTGATGAGACCCTGAGCATGGACCCCTGAGCTATCCCCTACCCACAGATTGCTGCCCTTCGGGCTGGCTGCTGTACAGGGGCAAGTGCCTCTTCATCTCCTCGGAGAAGAAGACATGGGAAGACAGCAGAGATGAGTGTGAGAAGACATATTCTCAGCTGCTGGTCACCAAATCCTGGAGTCGCTGGACTGTGCCGGTAGGGTGCTGGGGAGCTGAGGGCAGGAGATGGTGTATCCAGCCATGGGGTCCCCAGATGGGCTAGCACGGTTCTGGGGGCCCTCCTTCTGCTGAAACATGGGAGGATGCAAGGCTGTTCTCTGGAGCACATGGCTGGTGGTTGACATGGGATAGAAAGGCTCTGGCACTCCTGGATGTTTCCCAAACTGGAGCAGGGCACCAGGCTGCTGAGTTGTCCTGCTTCAAGAAACTCCAGCCCCAGAGGCTCCTTGGGGAGATGATCACCCTGCTGTGAAGTACATAGGTGCCATGGAATAAAACATGAAAAAACACATTTTCTTCTTCCCCAGACCTTCCTGAAGAATGCAGATGTCCCATACTGGATTGGATTGCAGAAGGGCAGTTTTCCCTGGTACGACTATGGCTGGCTGGAGGAAGAGGACCCAGAGAGTGATGGGGGCTCGGAGGCCTGGTTCTGGGTGGATGGCTCCCTTTATGAAAGGTACATGTCAGAACTGCCTCTTGCCAAAATTCCCGTCCTCTGGCATGGCTCTAGGAAGCATTTTAAATTCCACCAGTACCCAGTTCCAGGCACAGGCCCTGGGAAACGAAGAGCATCAGAGCAGCAGGGACTGAGGGATGGTGGGTGCAGTGGTGTGATGAGAAACTTAAGAGTACACGCCAAGAAAGCCAAGACTCGGGGGTGGGTAAAAGGCAGGGCATGTGAAGCAGGAGGCAGCAAGAGTGGACAGAAGAAACCCCAAATTTTATCTGGGGACTAGGCATGGTGTCCGAGCACCACCTCCTCTATCCCCCACATGCCTTCTTGCTTCCTCTCCAAAGGGAGATCAAGCCTTTCTGTCTGTGGAGAGTCCTGGGCTCCTCCCTGCCACGTGCACCACCTCCTCAGCTCGCTGCTGCTTCCTCTTGCAGTGTCTGAGAGCACTGGGGAGGAACAAACCTGTCTGGCAAGGTTCTGAGTACCTGGGCCTCCATCTTCAGCCCTGCCACAGCAGCTGCACCCAAAGCAGACTCAGAGCTCAGGACAGCTCCTCTGCTCATCCATGTGCCTTCAGGGAGGATCTGGCTCTCCCCACTGCAGCCATGGAACAACCCCCAGCGGCAGGGCCGAGATGGGGGAGGCTAAAGGGGTGTTGCAAGCACATTTTACAGTGTTTCTCAGCCTGCCCGAGGAAGTACAGGGATGCATCAGCTGAGCTGTCAGCCTATGAAATCAGTAGGGGAGGACTGAGGGATCCCCCTTTGACTGCAGCATCCTCTGCCAGTGTACAAAAGCCAGCTGTCAGTAGCTGCAGCTGCCTCAGCAGGGTAGAAAGAACATGTCAGTGCCTGATGTGTTGTTTCCCCATTCAGGCCCTGGCAGTCAAAATCGAATGGAACCTGTGCCATAATAAGCCGTGGGAGCATCAAACCTGCCCAGTGCACTCGTCCCAGTGACCTGCACTTCTGGATCTGTGAGAAGGCAGCAGGGCCAAGCCTCCCTTTCAAGTGATGATGGCTGCCGGCCCCAGCACGGCTGTGGTGAGTCCTGCTGAGTCAGGGACACATAGGGTGTGCCTGGGGGAAAGTAGGGAGCCTGCAGCTCTGTCTGTCAGCATGTTGACTCTTTCCCTTGGAAAGGGAGAGGAATGCAGTCACCTCCCTGTGCTGGATGGAGCCTGCCTCCATCCCTTTGCTGCCATGGACGTTCTGGGTCTGAATGCTTCCCCTGAAGCTGTGGCTCAGCAAAGGGGCGAGATGGGGGAAAACCCTTGCAAGGTGCTTTCCCAGCCCTATTGCATGGGGGGGTGGTGGGGGTGGGGGGGTGGGCAGCATCTCACCCTCACCTTCATCTTCACCCTCACCCTCCTCTGCTTTCCCTTGCAGCACCTGCACCCTGCACTGCCCCTGCTTCAGCCTTGCTGTGTCCCTGCCCAGGATGTCCCAACCATTCCAGCCAACCGCTTCCCTCTCACAGCCCACTGCCCCTGAGCCACCCGGGTCCTTCCCACTGGTGCCCAGTGGCCTTTGCCTCCAGCTGATGTGCTTTGGCTGAGTGGTAGAGGCTCCAGAGCCGACCCCACACCTGCATGGGACACTCTGGGTCTTCCTGAGCACAACGGCTAGTGGGCAATGGGGAGCTCGGAGCCGGCTGCAGAATCGATCAAGCACTGATACTCAGCACTGGAGCCATTCCACATCCCCAGCACGGAGAAAGCTGCGGTGCTGGCATGCCAGGAGCAGGAGCTGGGGACAGCACAGCCTCAACCCCACACAGTCCCCCTCCCACAGCAGGAATTTCTGCCTGACCCCATTGCAGGAGCAGCTTGGCCATGGCTTTCAGAAAACCTAGCACTCAACGGCTCGGCAAAGCCTCAGCTCCTAAGGAGGGAAGCTGAGCCTCAACTGGCCGGTGCCTGTGCTGACGTTTGGGGATTTTTTTTTTGCGCTAATTAGAAAGTAGAGCAATGACCTTTAGGGTCCCATAGTGTGATTGTGCCTTTCAAAAGCAAAAGTTAACTCAGGCACTTGTAGCAGGCTGAAGCTTTGCGAGACAACTCATCAGGACTTTAAATAGCTGCTACACACGTGCACATGTGAAGATTAAGCAAAGTAGCCCTGGTGTAACACTGTGACCAGGTGAGAGCAGAGGAAGTTATGTTCAACCAGGCGAAAATGCTCTCGGTTTATGATGAGGTTGTGTGTGCCATATATAGTTGATGAACTGCTATGTGAGTGAGCTTGCATGAAGAGCAAAAGGGTGTTAAAGGCAGGCTTTTTGGAGGGGGCACGTGCCACTCATCTGACTTGTCTGCTGGCTAAACCCACTTTACAGCAATAAAGAGACCCAGTTCATCTGCTCTTTGTTTTCTTGTATACCACAGCAAACACGGACTCAGGGGCATGAACCCAAAGAACCTAAATAATGAAAGGGAATTTGTCTGAAGCCATCTCAATTGAGATGAATGCTTTAGGGGAGCTGATATCTTGGGCTGAGCCAGGCTGGTTTGCAGTCCTGGAGGAGTTCCCCAGAATGCCCAGGCAAGATCATGCAACCTTCTGGGCCCACATCTGATGTGCATCCAAGAGACAGAACCAGAAGTCTGAGTTCCTGGGACATTCAGTTTTTAATGAACACTTTAAATAAGCTGGGTATATATTACTAGCAATTATTATTAATAAAAAACACAAAGAGTTCTGCATTCACCAGTGCATTGTGCAGGAGGGAGGAAAGCCGGCTCCCACCCTTGCCGGGGGCCAGGCAGCCTAGCTGTGCTGCCCACTGGCCCCATCCCCATGATGCCAGGATGGCATCCTGGCCCCTCTGCCAGCATCCTGCTCCCAAACCTGCGTGCCAGGGGGATGTGAGCCGCTGTGCTCACTCAGCACCCAACCCTCAGCATCGGTCAGGCAGGGACAACCCCAGTGCTGGCAATCCTCCTCGTGCACTGCCCATGGGCATTGCCCCTCTACGGTCCCCTGCCCTCTTCTCCCCAAGTCAGGGACTGGTTGTGCTCCCCATGCTTGTGGACACACATGGGTTAACCCACCAGCCCCCCAGGATCCCCAAAAACACACATACACACGCTGACCTCTCTACCCCAGCCCAGTCCCTCTCACCCGCCTGGGTGCAGGGAACTCCCAGTTCTCCCAAGGCAGCAGGCTCATTGTGTACTCCTCTGCGAGAGCCTGCAGAGGGGTGAGCCCTTGGGGAAAGGGGATCCTGGATCCAGGGCTTGAGCCCCGTGGCCCCCGCGAGGGACCAGCCCTGCCACTCGGGGCAGTGCTCAGGGCAGCGGTGTTATTGCACTTTGGTCCCCAGCAGAGACCCAGCCCACCTCCAGGGTTCCCTGCAGATCCCCAAGGCTGATCCTGGTGGGGTGGGTGCCCGAGTGCCTGGGCAGCGCCGCAGCAGCCACAGCACTTGGCACCATGGCCACTGGTGGCCACCACGTGCTGAGTGATGTCAGACCGTGGGGATATGCCAGGCTCCTGCACTGCCCAGTGCTGTGGCTGCAGAGGGTTGCAAAGGGCAGCTGGATTCAGCCCCACTCCCCAGGGTCCCCATCACTAGGACTGTGCCTCCGGCAGCTTCAGGCTGGGCTCAGCCAGCACTGGCCCCGGGGCTTTCTGGTGCTGGCCCCGATCATGGCAGATGAGGCTTTTGGCCTCGCAGTTGAGGTTCTGGTAGCGGGGCGGACTGGGCGCTGGCCGGTGGCAGATGGAGGCGAAGCTGAAGCTGAAGGGACTCAGGCAGCAGCCAGGGCAGGGCAGCACTTCGTCCTGCTCCAGCATGGCACCAGAGCTGTGCCCGGGCAGCATGGCCGAGCGCTCCGTCCGCTCCAGCGCTGCTGCACAGGAGATGCTGAGCTCGGAGAAGCCGTGCTCCAGCCCACTGCCCCAGGCCAGGGGTTTGCTGACCATCACGTGGTTGTTGTTGATGAGGAGCCCGTTGGGGGCTCGCACGTCGGGCTGCCAGGGCCGCGCGCCCGAGGACGCGGTGCGGATGAAGTTGCTGTTGAGGGGGAGCGGGGTGGGCTGCGGTGGCTCAGAGCTGTCTGGGCCGCAGTCCATCTGCTCCTCAGCCCTGGAGCTGGGGGTGGAGGCTCCTCCCCATGCTGGGGGAGGAAGGAGGGCAGGGGGCTGGGGGTCGTCAGCGGGATGAGAGGACCCCACACCCAGCTCCAGGCCCCCCCGGTGGGGCAGCTCAGGAGAGGAGGGCAGAGAGTGGCACTTGCGGGGGCTGGTGGTGGGTGCTGAGAAGTCACACTGCACCTCCACAGCAGGCTCAGGCGTCACAGGGTTGCTGAGCTGCAGCGGGGCGGGGGGCGGCAGGTCGAAGGTGAGCGAGATGACCGACTTGCTCGGTGTATCAAAGAGCTTGATCTTCCCCCCCTTCAGGTCCTCACGCTGGGAGAAGGGGTTGACACGGGGGGACATCTCCTTGGACCTGGCCCCGCTGTAAGGCTCCGGCGGCCACGGCAGGGTAGGTGACTTGGAAGGGAACATGTCAGACTGGCTGCGGGACAGGCGCTGGTCTGGCTGCAGGTGCTGTGTCCCCAGCTCACGCAGGGGCGACTGCTCGGTGTGGCTGGCTGACCTCCTGGCCACTCCTGGGCATGGGCACAGGAGAGAGTCACCAGCAGCCAGCAGCTGCCCGTGTGGGGTGCTCTGGGGTGCTGGGCACCCAACAACGTAGGGGTGCACCCCAAGGAGGAACAGGGATCAGATTTATCCTGCAGACCTCACAAACCCCTGTCTTCTTCCCCTACAGCTGATGGGGTAGGACAGGAAACCCCACACTCACCCATCTTTACACCCTGCTATGCCTGTCCCCAAGGTACCCACGTACCACTGAGTGTGGCTGAAGTTCCAGATGCAGGCAGACTCTCCCCGATGCCAAACAGGGTGGCCCTGGCACCCTCGGCGGCCAGCTGGTGCTGCAAGATGCTCTCCAGGCACTGCGTGATTTCCAGGAATGAGGGGCGGGAGGTGGGCTCCATCTGTGGGCAGGAGGAATTCCCTGTCAGGTCTGTGTCTCCTCAAGCACCCCAGGGAGCCCTGCACAGCAAAGGCAGCTCCCTGCTCTCCCTGTGAGCAGCCTGTCCTGCCCGTCCTGTCCTGGCAGGGAAGGGCAGTCAGTGGAGGTGGGAGTCTCACACTGCAGCAGTGAAAAGCCAGCTGGAGGAAGGCTGCTGGGCAGTCAATTCCCACCATGGTGCGGAAAGTGGTGACGTCCAGACCAAAATCCTGCACCAGGGAAAGGAAGAAGAGTAAGGTTGGGTCTCCTGGGGCATCAGAAGGCCCAGGGGACCCAGCATGGCCTGGCCCCCTCCCCACTGCATTATTACACAGGGTTGTGGACCTGGAAGCACCCCAGCTGGGACACAGCAGGGAGGACCCTGATGTCACCACAAATTGGGCTAAGGTTGGGAGATGCTAGGACACAGATATGGCTTCTGCTCTCTGCCGGAATCCAACTGCCCTGTTATCCTTTTCAGGCTCACTATGGATTCTGAGGTTACCGGCAGAGACCATCCCTCCCTGGGCAGCAAGTGGGACGCAGCACTCCAGCCCTGAGATGTGGGACCAGTCCTGCACATGGGTCTCTGCCCAACACAGAACGGTCCCCCTTATTTGATGAAGTGGTCCAAGCCCCAGTGTTGCAACCCACAACTCCCTGTTCCCATCCCAGAGTCACCTCAGTGCGGGGCAGGTAGTCGGGGTCAGCTGGCACACGAGCGATGGTCTCGCACAGGATGATGCCATATGCAAACACATCGGCCTGCAGAGAGTGGGGAGTCAAGGAGGTGCCCTGCAACCTTGAGGTGATGCACACACTCCTCCCTGCAGAGCCACACTGGGGCTTTGGCACCTCGTCACCAGTTGAGGATGCCAAATTTCTTCCCTTTAGGAGCACCCCAGGACTGTAAACTCTGCAAACCACTGGCAGCACAAGCCTGAGTATAGCCCCACACAGGGCAGCCTCACCTTCTCGTTGTAGATCTCCCCACGCAGCACCTCGGGTGCCATCCAGTATGGGGAGCCCACCACGGCAAGCGGCTCCTTCTCGCTGCCCTCACTGGAGACATGGTGGAATATCAGAGACTGCCCAGTTCCCCAGTTGTCCAACCCCCCATCCTCCTGCTGCGGCAGCCCAGCTGACCATCTCCACCTCCCTTCCTGGCCTAACTCCATGCACGCCACAAACTCATCTCTCCCCAGTCACACCATCCCCTTCTTTATCCCCTCCTAGCCATTCCCAAACTGCTCCTGGAGTCCCTCCTGCCAGGGACCACCTCACCACCCCCATTTAGCTGCATCCCCAACTTCCATCCCTCTCCAGCTTCTGCTCTGAGCGGGCTCCAAGGATGGGGAAGGACAGGTGGATGGTGCCCATGTACCTGTAGGTGGGGATCTTTTCCGCCAGGCCGAAGTCACCCACTACAGCTGTGTAGCCACTGGCCTCGCAGCGCACCAGGCAGTTCTGTGGGCACAGGAGGACGTGTCACAACAACTCTACCAGCCCTGCCTCCCAGGCTACCGGTTTTAGGATGCCCCAGCACAGGCTCCTGCTCCCCAGCCCACTATGCCTGGGGCAGCAAAGCAGCAGCATGGGTATGGGACGAGGGCAATGCGGTGCCTTGGAACATCCCGTACCTTGGAGGTGAGGTCACGGTGGAAAATGCCCTTGGAGTGCAGGTAGCGTAGGCCATGGGCAATGTCGAGGGCCAGCTTGACACGCATGGACCAGGAGAGGGGCACAGGGCTGTCCAGCAGCTGCTCCAGGTTCCCACCGTTGATGTACTGATGGAAAGAGCCGGACCATCGCATCACAGCATCCTTCCCCCCCATAACACTGGAAGCCCATCTCTCATCCTAATTCCATATTCCAACCACCCCACACCACAGCCTCCCAGTAGGCCTTGCCTGCATGTATCGCAGGCCAAGAAGGTGTCCCCATAGGTATCACTGATTTGCAGGAACCCCGAGACTCATGGCTGTTGCTACACTCTTACCTCTGTCAGTGCATGCAGCTGTCCCTGGTGCACACACACCCCCATGAACCTGTGAAACAGACAGAGGGGACCTGAGGGTGGCTGTGGCAGGGACCAGTCCCAAGAGCTTATCCAGCATCAGCAGTAGCTCCAAACCCCCAGGCTAGGGAAAAGGGGGGCAATGGGGCTGGTAGTGGGGAAGCAGGTCCTACCTGAGGATGTTGGGGTGCGAGAGGCGGTTCATCAGCTGCACCTCCCGCAGCATGTTGCCCCGGTTGCTGGTCAGCTTGTTCATCTTCAGCACCATGATCTGCCCCGACTGGCGGTGCCGCACCTGGAAGGGGATACAGGCAAGGCTGAGCCCCACTGCAGCCTCCACGGACACCGTGCTTCACCCAGCTCCCACCCCAGCCCCAAAGAGGGGAGCTAAGCATCTCATGGCACCCCAGGTACCACTAGGGCTAGGGTAGCAATTTCCCCATATCTCCAAACACTCCCAGTACTGATGACACACAACCCCATCCTTCCTGGTGCATCCTGCTTCTTATGCTCCCTCCACCACACTAGACTGCCCTGCACTCCCAGGGGGCAACAACAGCTCCCATAAGCTGTGAGCCCAGCTCGACTGGAAGAACAGGCAGGTACAGGATTGGGAGCATCAGGGAGGATGTTTTTTGGGTCAGCACCACCCAGCCAGACCCTACCAGCATGAGGTGGAGAAAAGAGGGGGCACACTGCCCCTCAGAACCAGCTCTAGGTGTGGCCAACTGCTGTAGTGCTTGACCCTAGTCTGGCAGGGCATGGAGCGTGGATGAGCTGTATATTTAGCCAGCCCCAGCCCAACACTGTCATGCGATCTGGGGGCCTGGTCCCCCGCCAAGAACAGCAGCTGGAGCGTGGCCAAGCACGGACACCCCGTCCATCTGCAGCTCCCTGGCATGTGCAGGGCAAGGGAAGAGCATGGGATGCCCTGACCTACCACTGTTATGGGGGGGCCAAACCAGTGCTGAGGGTCCCCTCCTGAGCAGGTGCTGGGGGTGGGATGCCACCCTCCCCGCCCTGGAGTAGCAGCTGCTGGGGGGGACAACCCAGTGGATCCCAGCTGCCCCCCAGCACACACAGAGCTGTGCACTGTGCACGGAGGCACCAGCATTCCTCAGCGCTGCCGTCAGCTCCCTGCTCTTCTCCTTTTTAGTCGATGCTGGTTGAGGCTGCTGAGCTGGTGCCAGCCCCACAACACCCCCACAACACCCCTCACCTCAGGGATTGCCTTCCCAGGAAAAACACAGGGGGTTGGCCAGAGGTAGGATCCCCAGCACCCCCATCTCGCTCACAGCTTGGCTCTTGTCCCCACCACAACAGAGGGAGGCTGGCATGCTAGGCCCTCCAGGGCTCTCCTCTCACCCCCCCGGCTGGTATTGCTCCTATGCCATGCATAGGGATTTATCCAGCAGAAAATACTCAGGGGATTGGGCAGCAGCACATCCCTTAAAAAGGGCCTGGGGGAAATGAGTGCTCTACAAAGATCTTTCTACATGTCTGTGTGCACTGATGCCAAACCAGTCCCAGTCCGAGTGGAAGTGAGAGGGAGTAACAGTGCCGTGCCACCATCACCCCATTGAGCTCATGGAGAGGCTCTGAATAATTCAGCAGACACCTGCCTGTGGGCACCCTGCTCCAGTTACACCTGCGTCACCTAAAGTCAGCCCCAGACAGCCAGCTGGCACTCCTGACCCACCGAGAGGGGCCAGCAGAGCTCAGAATGGACACCCTGGATGAGGGAAGGGGACACCCCAGACACCTGCCACCACAGGCCCCTATCCTGGCATCCCCCCATGCTGCAGGGAGAAGAGAGGGCGGATTTCTCCATGCCTTCTTCTTGCTGAGCACTGGACATACTGAGCTCCTGGGCTCAGGGACAGCCTGTCCCAGGGTGACACTGCAGTGTCTGCTGTGGGGAGCACCCAGAGTGCTCCATCTAATGGTGCTGCAAGTCCTCCCCGTGCTCACTACCCTGCTCACCACACCACTGCCTAACAGCACCTGGAACTGCTGCCAACACCATCCTGATGCTCTAGGACTCCTTGGTCACACTTGGACCAAGGGCAAGGGCCAACCCCACTCCATCCCAACCATTGCTGTCTTCCCTCCACCCCATCCCTGTCAGTGAGGCAGCTGAGGGCAACACCAGAAAACAGAAACTGGGCTCTCAGCCAGGCTTCAGTGAAGGCTTTAAGGAGAGGGCCTGTGTGACTGAAGCAGGCTGGGCACAGTCTTCCTTGGTCCCTCCAGCTCCCCACGGAGCCAGGAGGAAAGCAGAGCCTGGACAAGGCCAGCATGATCCACAACCTTGCCAAGCCTCTGGCACTGGGTGCTACCCAGAAAAATCCATCACTCTTGATCCAGCTCTCCTGGTGACAGTGCTTCCTTCCCTTCCCACGCCATGTGGGGCTGGCAGGACTGGCTCGGTCAGTTTGGCTGGCACCAGCAGCTGCCAGACAGCAGGACCCGGCTCAGTGGCGCAGGCAGGCTCATCCCGCCGGGATGGCTGGAGGCAGCAAGGCTCTGGCGCCACGCGCCCACGTCAGGAATGCTGCGTGGCACGCACAACGCTGGCACTTGGTGGCCATGTGCCGCAGGGCTGGCCAGCTCCCTGCCAGCAGCAGCGGCCCAGCATCAGGGAGCACCGGCTCAGCTCCACACGGCTGGGAGGTGCCCGTGGCTTAATTCCTCATTGAAAAGCCACCTAGTATGAGTGAGGTCTGAGTGCAGTCATATGGTGTTGGACACTTTAAGACTCGAGGAGAGGCAGCCTGGGGGAGGGAAGGTCTGGTGAAAGCTGCTTCTCCAGGAATTATCCCAGGGATCCCAGAAGCTTCTGGCCAGTACAGCCCTGCTCTAATGTCTCTTTCTGTGACTCCATCCCCATGGTGCATGATGTCCTTGAGGCTGTCCAATGCCCTGAGTGCATTTGCAAGGCTCCATTCTGCCATGTCCCCTGCAAGCTCTCTGGCTCAAGGCTAGCCGATACCTGGGACAGCAGGGAAGGAGTTATGCTCCCTTTCCATGGCTTCCACAGGCACTGGCCAGTTTACCCAGTCTGTCCAGGTGTCCATCAGCCCAGTGCCCTGGCCGCTCTCTGATGCAGACGCAGCAGCAAAGGGCACCAGCCATGAATGTGGGGGGGCTGAAGCCCCCCACTAAGGGGGTTTCCTCCCTCACTAACATACAGGGAAGGCAGCAGGCAGCACAACCTCCTCGGGCAGGAAGGTGTCCCCTCTCGCCTCTCTCATGCACTCTGG
Source organism: Acridotheres tristis (assembly GCA_037013685.1). Lineage (NCBI taxonomy): Eukaryota > Metazoa > Chordata > Aves > Passeriformes > Sturnidae > Acridotheres > Acridotheres tristis. The sequence goes on from CM072919.1 coordinate 70,212,558, forward strand.
CATCGTGCCCAGGAATCCCAGCGCATTCCCTGGAGCTGAGCTCAGCCAGGCAGCCGTGTGGGGCTGCAGGGGGAGGGCAAGCCACTTGTCGCCCACCCAGGAAACAGGCGAGCCCTCACCCCTCACCGACGCTCGCTGGCATCCCACACGGCTGGTCCACTGGGCACTTCATGGGGGTACTGTGGCTCAGCCAGGGTGCCGTGGCATGTTGGTCCCCATCCCATCTGCCGCCAGCACGCAGGGCTGGGGGATGGGATGGGCTGGCGGCAGCCCCAGCCCGGGCACAAGGGATCTGAGCTCTTCTAACAGCGGAAATTAGAGTCTTATTTAAAGAGCATGCTAATCAGAGCAAGCAGACGGCCTGCTCCCTCCTCACAGCCGGCACTCCCGTCTAGACACGGGGCAAAGCTCCCTGACATCTCCCAGCCCGGAGGTCTCAGCAGCCAGCCCGCCTGCACCCTGCATTGGGGACGGCCTGGCACACGGCCCCACTCTCTGCATATTCCCTTGCCCCCGCCCCACAGAGGCAAGACACACAGGGAAGACACAAGTCACACAGGGACACCACCCTGCACCCGTCACCCCAGAGCTCTGTGGGCAAGACAGGAGGGAGGCAAGGGAGCAAGCAATGCCACTGTGGTAATTCCACAGCCACCCACAACAGCTGCATCTGAGCTCACAGGAATCCCAATAAAACAACTGGGTGGGACTGGAAAACGTGCTCATCAAATGGAAAAGGCAGAATCAGTCAAGACAGACTTTCTCTGAGGAAGAGACAAAGCACCTGCTCCTGGAGAGTGTTGGAGCATCAGCAACCCCCACCTCATGTTCTCCCAGGAGCAGCTCTGTGTGCACACCAGGAGCCAGGGCAGTGCCAATGTTGCACCGTGGCGGCAGATCACTGCCTGCCCTGACTGGCAAGCCCGGAGCATGCCCCGTGATAGAGCAGGAGAGGGGCTGGCAGGCCTCCAGCTGGTCAGCACAACACGTTTCCTGTGCCCAGGAGTCCCGAGCGGCAACTGTGGAGCTGCTCCCAGCCTTGCCATGGCTGGCTGACCTTGGCTAATTCACTTCCTCCCTGCTTGCCTTAGTTTCCCCATCGGTGTCATGCTGCTTCATTCTGCTCTGTAAAACAAGGCAAGGATTCTGATGAAGGGCAGCAGATAAGAGGGAGGGACTTGCTCCATTAGTTGCACCGGAAAATTGGAAGTAAACAGAAAATCCCAAAGGCTGATGAGGAAGCGAGCAGAGATGGGCAAGTGACAGTGATGCCAAAACCCTCTCCTGAGCTCTGCCCATGCTGGGAGCTGCTAATCCACACGAACACACAAACAGAAAATGCCATGGAAATGGGGTGCTGGGCAGAGCACATCATATAGCTGCACCCTGGGAGATGGCATTTCCAACAGGATGTGCAAATCAGGACATGAGGCTGAGATTCATATGAGTGAAGACCTCTGGATACAGCCCCAAGGATGCTGCCCACAGCCCCTGTGTCTGCTGCAGAGAGCACATGGAAAAGTAAGAGAGGGATTTGGGGAAGAGATGCAACAGTAGTTTAAGGGCTGGAGAAAATGCCTGGCACAAACAGACCTGGCTCAATCTGCTCAGTCAATTGGAAATAGAGGTGGCTTCCTGAAATGTCTGTGTATGTGAGGAAATGGGGGGGGCCTAGTGCCTCTGAAATTGCACAGGGAAAGGGAATGAGAACCAGCTGCTCCAGAGGGAAAACAACCCTGCTCTGCTGCACAGTGGGGGATCGGTTATGAACAAGAGCCATGAAAAAGAGCACTTCTTGTCACTGGTGTCTCCTGTTTGCTCTGGACAGCCTTTCTGAGAGAGGTGCTTGACTGGAGGGGCTAGCTTGGGACACTAGGGCTTGGACACACTGAGCCCTTTGGCTTTAATGCTAAGAAGACAGTCAGATGCTTGTCAACACCCTGCCTGGCCCTGGCTCAGCTGCACACCAGGGCTGAGATACCTGTGCAGAGGCAAAGATGTCCAGGTTCCTTCCCTGTCCCCCTCACCCACCAAGGCTGGAATGACACAGGACTCAGCAGCCACACAGAGGAGGCAGATTCAACTGCCCACAGCCTTGGAAAGCTGCAGAACGAACAAGGGAGGTGGGAGGAAAACGGGTCCTGGCTTGCCCTGCCAAGCTCTGTCCTCCTCGCAAGCTCTGGCGGCCAAACCCCAGCTCAGATCCCAGGCTTACCCCACCACCCTGCTGAGCTCTTGGACTCAGCCCACCGCACGAACACAAAGCCCCATCTGGCCCCCTCCCATCCCTGCTTCCTTGCCACCATGCACACGTTGACTACCGATCTTGATCCCCTTCCCACCCCTCAACCTTTGCCAATTCCCTAAATCTTACACGCCAGTGGCCCCACAAGAACCTTAACAACGTATGGGGGAAGGAGCATTTTGTGCCTCCCGCAGAGTCTGGAAAAACAGCAATGCAACAAGAGACCGTGGCCTTGCTGAGACACGGGAGCATCCATTATCAAAGAGCCATATCCACGCCTGATATTATTAAATGCCTCCCTCTGCTCCAAGGTGCTGCTGTGCACTCCAAGCCAGAGATCAATAGCAGGAACCCAGCCAGCAGCGAGGTCATGGCTCCACTGGGAGCTCCAGGAGGGAGCATGGAGGAAAGGGACCTCTGCACACTCTCCATAGCCCCTCACAGGACACCACTTACGTGGCTGAGAAGGAGACAGGTCTTGGGACCTCCCTGCTGAGTGGGGAATGGTGTCAGGGCTGGAGAAGGACCCCAGGGTACTGCCAGGATGTGAATGCCCAGTTGTGCTGCCTGTGATCACAGTGACTGTGGTGGCAGGTAGTGGGGGTTGTGCCCAGCCCTAAGCTGCTCTTTGAGGGATATGAAACCACTAGATCACCACTTAAGGGCAGTCCTAGCCCAGTGGCTTATGGCACTTTAAGTGATACTGAGGCTCAAAACAACACATGCACACACCTCCCCTCTGCCGGGAGAGGTGGTGGTGACAGCGAGGCACAGCCCTTCATCCCCAGCAGCAGTGCACAGGGCTGGCAGGATATTTCCACCATGCACCTCTGCTTCACTTCTGGAGACCCTGAGCTCCCCACCAGCACTCACACACCCGTACCCTGGGCACGGGCCACACACAGGCATCCCCACCCTGACAGTCCCAGAGAGGATGGTAGACAAAGGCAGCTCCGGGGGCTCAGCCAGCAGTCAGCCCCGTGCTCTTCTACATCACACCCCTGTCCCACAGCCAAACACCTTCGGGGGGGTCCCGTGGGGAATCCTGCACATCACCTGCTCAGCAGGCTCGGCAACGCCGGACATCACCTTGAAGTGGCTAAGACGGCTACCTGGATTCCCTGCCACAGTCACATCCTGGACGGGCTCGGATGTCCAGCCTTTTGACAGGGGTCCCCGGGGCTCGGCCGCCCGCCACCCGAGCCCCCGCGCAAGCACGGCGCAGCGCCCGGAGCGCTCAGCCTCCCCGGCTGTAAACACAGCCAGCGCTCCCCTCCCCCTGCTCGGGGGGATGGAGGCACAACGCCCCGGCCGGGACGGGGCGAGTGGCGGCGTTCCCACAGCCCCCTCCGCCTCCAGCACCCCCCAGCCTCGCCCGGGAGCCGGGGCTGGAGGGGGGGGAATCACAGTCCCCAGCCGAGGGCGCGGCCGAGGCTGCGTTGTTGCCGCGGTCCCCGGGGGACGCCCGATCCCGGCGGGATGCCCCGCTATCCCCGCTCCCGTCCCGCACACCTTGAACACCTCGGAGAAGAAGCCGGCCCCGATCTTCTCGCAGTAGAAGTCGTCGATGCGCGCCAGGGTGGAGACGGCGCTGCGCAGCGCCCGGTACGAGGAGGGCCGCAGCCGCCCGCAGCCCGGCCACGGCCCCGCCGCCTCCCCCTCGCCCTCCCCGGGCCGCCGCGGCAGCTTCTCCCACTCCATGTCGGTCCCGCCGAGCACCCCCAGCGCCATTCACATCCCCGCCGGGACAGCCGCACGGCCGGGGCGCCGCCGCTCTCGGGCCCCCGGGGCGATGCTAGCGGCGGCGGCGGCGGCGGCGGCGGCGGCGGAGGCGCGGGGCGGGCGGCGCTCCGGGGCGCTCCGCGCTCATGGCCCGGCGCCGGCGCCCCCCCCGACCCCTGCCGCGGCCCGGCGCTGCGCCTCCGCCGCCCCGAGCGCTGGCACCGGCGGGGCGGGGCCGGGGCGGGGACAGCCCTTAACTCCTTGGGACCCGCCGCCGTCGCCGCCGAGCCCAGCAGGAGACCCCCCCCCCACCTTCTCGCCCCGCCCCGCCCGGCAGCCCGGGGTCCCGCACGCCCCGATGTCCGTATTTACCGGCACCGGTCTCCGGTGGGTGCCCAGAGGGCGTGTCCCTGTTCGCCAGGGTGTGCTGTGAGGCCCTGAGATCCCGGGGCACAGCTCGGGCACACCCCATGGACACAGGGCTTTGGCTGTCCCCAGCCCCTGGATGCGCCTTACAGGCGTGGGAGTCTTCCTCCCTTGGGTCTCACCTGGATGTACACTGTAGGTGCAGGACTTCCTTTCTCCCCTGGGCCCTGCCGGGATTCCCTTTTTAGCTACGGGACTCTCTTTGTCTCCGCAGCACCCAGTCCCTGATGGATGGACAAAGGCATGGAGATCTGATCTGATCTCCCCGTATATCCAGCCCCACTCTATACAGTGTCGTGGGACCAGTTTCCCCAAACAAGTAGCTGTTGGCAATTTGAGCCCCGTTGGTTCAGGCTTGGATTTCTGCATAGGGGCTCTGATTGTCCCCATGCCCCAGCCTGGAAGGTGTCCCAGGAGCAGTGGGATCTGTCCTCTGGAGGAGCAGGAAAGTGCAGCCTCTCACTGAAAGCATGCCCGGTGCCTGTTGCACTCTTTCACCTTCCTTGCTTTCCTGAACTCTTCCACTTCTCCCTGATTTTCCTCTGCTTCGTGCTCCCCCACTTCAGGCCTTTTGCCTGGTCTGAGGTGGATCTGTCCTGTCCTTCCTGCCCAGGGACTTTCTGAAGCTGGATCTGCCCTTGCTCAGTCCCACACATTTCGCTGACGCTCTCCTTGGCATCCACCTGCCTGTGTTGGCCCAGCCCTGCCCCAGCCACCTCTCTGGGCGCTGTCATAACCCTGACTCTGCAGCTCCTCTCAAACAGCTTTGCTCCAGCTGTTTCCCTGTGTGGTAGGACTGGCTACACAAGCCCTGCACCATTCTAGCCGCTTTCCCTGCTGGGAAAAGCAGCCACATGAAGTATCTCCTGGTGTGGCATTTTTTGGCCAGTGCTCTGCTCCAGGTGCCGCCGAATACAGCATAAACACCTTGGACCGTGAGCTGGGTAATCCTTGTTTCAAGGAGGGAGAATAACCCTGTGGGCTAGAGCAGGAAACTGAGTCTCTGATTTATTTATAATGGGAATATTGCCCTGCCCTCCCCCTAGGAATTCATGGTATTCCTGCTCTTCCAGGCCTGCAGAGGGAGTGGGTTTGTGCAGGGCAAGTTTGCTATATGTAGGGAGGCAGAGCCTGGGGACACAGCTCTGCCAGTCTCATGGGGTCTGAGCCATCCTTTTCCTCACCAGTACCACTCCAGCCTGCCAGGGTGCTGGATAGCATGTGCCAGGGAGGCTTTTGCAGGGGTAGAGTGCTGTGCAACAGGCCACATTCTTAGGTTTCCTCAGCCTCACAGATCTATGCTGCTGAAAACAGCCTGATAAAATGACAGCTCCATGGATGAGAGGAGAGAACAGCACCTGCCTGTGGGGACAGGAGGCTGTGGTCTGTGCCCTCCCACGCTGGTGTCCAGCTGCAGGTGCTCAGATGGGTGGCAGTGGGTGCCTACCTGGGCTCAGCTCTGGCACCTGAAATGTGAGCATGCTGATGCACCCACAGCCTATTGACCAGCTCCTCAATGGTATGGGGCTGCTCAGAGGAACAGCCAGCTCAGTTGGGGCAATAAGCAAAGCCTCTCCCTTCCACTTGAGTGCAGCGGATTCCTGATGGTCAAGACACCGCAGCAGAGATGGGGAGGCCTGGTGAGACATCTTGAAGACAGAAACTCGGGGCTACGGCCTGATCAGAGCTCCTGCTGCTCACAAGTGACTGGGTTTACATCCAATTAAGTTGTAATAGATAAATTAAAGCCCTGGGGATAGCTCTGACTGTGGAAATTGCTGCTGCAGGATTTTCAGTCCCTTCTCTCATCAGCACTGGTAACTCTACTGTGCTATTTCCATCACACTCTGCTCCTGCCTGGCACAGCAGGGCTGAGCTGAGACATGGCTAAAAGTCTCCAGTGCCCCAAATCCCTCCCATGGTGCAGGCAAGTACACTGAGCAGCTGGGTGCAAAGTTAGGCTGGGCTGAGCCTACAGCAAACCCTGAATTAAGCTGCTCAATCCCTGGTGAGAAAAGCAGGAAGGAGGTCTCCCTGGCTGTACTCTGCTCACGTGGATCTGCAGGGGAGAGAGGAGGGGGGCTTTGTCCTCTTTGCCCTTCTATTTCTGGGCTCTACACTCTTCCTCTTCCACAGGGAAAAGGCTCAGGTATTAGTAAACATTTTCACCCCGCCTGCTGGGAATGGTGCATTATCCAGGCAGAGCAGGGGTGGGAGCTTTTAAACAGTCTAGGGAGGCTGGAGCTCTGCAAGTGCAGGGTGGTCCAGTAAGGATCAGGGCACACTACAGGTGTGGGGTGGCCAGATCCTGTGGAGGGCAGTGATGGGTGCAGGGGTTCTCCACACAGAAAACCTGGTCCTTGCTGCACCCCCACTTTATTCCACAACAGAACCTGTGGCATTGAGGTCCTTGCAGGACAGCTCTGATTGGGATGAGCCAACAGTAATCCACCCTGACCCTGAACAAAGCCTTGCTCTCCTCAGAGCCCCAGAGCCAGAACTTGAGCAGTCCCCTCCTCTGCACCCGTGTGCAAGAGCCCATCTATACCTGAGATTCCTTCTCTGCAAATGCTCTGGAAAACAACGGCTGCTGCTGCCAGGGGTGCCCTGCCAGAGCAGCACAAGGCTAAAGTGTACAAGGGTTTTCCAGCCTGGAGGGGCTGTGCAGACATAAGGGTGAGCAGGACAAAGAGCACTGGCTGACTCAAATTACTCCGTTTGCTGCTTGTCTCCAGAACGTGGATGCAGCTTCTTGGTCCTAAGTATCCTCTTTCCTTCTGTATCAGAGGATCTCTGCTCTTGTCCCTCACTACCACCACACCACCCTGCAGATCTGCACACTTCACCCCATGTCCTGTATGTTCCCCAGCTCCCTGCTTATGAAATGTTTCCTGAAAAACATCACATGCTTCTGCCGTGTAGGAAATAGGAGATGAGGGCCCGCAGGGGCCATCACACGGTGATAGGAGGCCTGGTCAGTTTGAGGAGCCCAGGGTACATGGGAGAAGGTCTCAGCCCCAGCCTGGTGATGTCCAGCAGCACCCAGTCCAGGTGGTGCAGCTGGACTACATTTCCCAGTGCGCTGTGTGCTGCTGAGCCCTGCAGGGCCATGCATGTTCCACACCCAGCAACATGCCTGGAGGCTGCAGCAGCCCCCATCTAGCTGCCAGCAGGGACTGGCAAGGTCCCTGCTGTGCAGGCACATTGCTGTGCCCCCATTGCCTCCCTGTCACTCCAGCTGCAAAGCCATTGAGGGGTTGTGTGCAGCATGAGGGCTGCAAGTATTTGTTGTGTCATTAATATTCTTCCAGCATAGTCAGCACGGCACCTGGCAGCATTTGCTCGCTGCCTCCTGTTATCTCTTGTCGATGCTTCTTATGCCTGGGTGCCAGTGCTGTGACATCCATGGAGACAGAATCCACATCCATCCCTGTCTCTTAGTTCTGGCCAGTGATTTCAGCTCCCTTCTCTGCTTCTCCTCAAGCAAACACCAGTGCCTGGGGGGCACTGATGCCTGAGCCCAGCTGAGTGCATGCCTGCTGGAAGCCCCATGTGGGTTGTGAAATTGAAAACATTGAGAACATTGATAAAAGAAAGCCAGCCATCACCTCTGAAAAGGAGGGACAGGCAGTTCCAGCTGTGCCTGCACCACGTGTAACCCAGGGTGATGTGACATGCAGCCATGTGAGCACAACTGCACAGAATCATAGAATGGTTTGTGTTGGAAAAGACTTTAAACATCATCTTGTTCCAACCCCTCTGCCGTGGGCAGGAACACCTTGCACTAAACCAGGTTGCTCGAAGTCCCATCCAACCTGGCCTTGAGCGCTGCCAGGGTTGGAACATGCATACCCTTGGGCAACATGTTCCAATGCCTCACAGGGAAAAAAAAAAATTCCTAATATCTAAACTTACTCTTTTTGAGCTTGAAGCCACTCACCCTTGTCCTATAACCTCACAGTTCCTGATGAAATCCCTCTCTAGTTTCCCCATAGGCCCCCTTTAAGATACTGGAAGGTTGCTGTGAGGTGTTCACACAACCTTCTCTTGAACACTGAACATCCCCGGCTTTCTCAGCCTGTCTTCATAGGGGACATGCTCTAGTCCCCTTATCAGCTCCAAAGCCCTTTTCTTGACTTGCTCCAACAGTTCCAAGCCCACATTCTTGCAGTGATTAAGCACTACAGGGACCTTCACAGATCACCAGGAGCTGGTCACTTCATGCCAGGCAGAGACAAACATCTCCAACATTACCCACCGTGCTCCTGAACCAGCCTGAACACCTTATCTCACAATACCTGGCCATGCTTCCATCCTTCAACACTGCCCAGCAGATAAAAAGGCTTTTCCTTGTCCTCTTGACCTGGACCTGGGAAATGTGGCTCTCAGCAGCTCCGTGATCATCCCAGGAGGCTGTGTCAGCCTTTCTCCATCTCCTGCATCTTGCCAAGCAATTAGTAGCGCTCCCCAGGGACTTTGCAGCACTTTGAAGGCCTTGTGGTTGTGCCAGATGTGAGCCAGGAGCACAGATGCCAAGAACCTGGTCTGGCTGCAGTGCTGGGACAAGTGAGGGCATACTAGAGTGGACTGCCCTTGGGCTAGGTGGTGCCTGTGACCCACAGCACCAGTTGCAGGAGAGCAAGTGTCCTGGTTTCATCTGGGATAGAGTTAATTTTCTCCCTAGTAGCTGTTTCAGTGCAGTGATTTGGATTCAGTATGAGAATAATGTTGATAACACACTGATGTTTCAGCTGTTGCTTACCCTAACTCAAGGACTCTTCAGTTTCCCATGCTTTGCCAGTGAGCAGGTGTGCAAGAAACCAGGAGGGAGTACGGCCAGGAGAGCTGACCCAAACTGCCCAAAGGGATATTCCATGCCATAGAACATCATGGCCAGGATTTGCTGATAGCTAATGGGTACCAATAAGTGGGCCATGAGGAAGTATCTTGTGCCTCATTTAATTCACTCTGGTTTTATCCTTCTCCTTTTAATTACAATTATAATTTTTATTTTTTATTATTATTAATAACAACAGCAGCAACAACAACAACAATATTGTTTAAATTATTAAACTGCTCTTATGTCTTATTACCCACAATTTCTTTCCCCCCCTGAATTTCCTCCCCACCATGGCAGAGGGAGAGTGAGTGAGCATCTGTGTAGTACTGAGTTGCTGGCTGTGGTTAAACTGTGACATCAGGGCAGCTAGAGCCTTCACCCGTGGTTCATCAGTGCCGTTTGATCTGTATGGCTTGATATTGCTGCAGGGAGGAACTCAGAAGCAGCACAGCAATGTGTAGGGAAAGTCTGGTGAGGGCATCCATAGCTCAGCACAGTGCCTGCCAGAGACCCGACAGAACACATCCGCTCGCACAATTCACCCCAGAGATCCTGACACTGACAGACCAGCATCCTTCTGCTTCCTCTGGCTTCCTTACCCACCTCAGAACTGACAAAAAGAAAACCTTCTGGGGGAAAGCAATGCTGGAGAGCCATTCCCCTTTGAACACTGAGCTTCTGTTTGGGAAGGACGCATCCCATCCCAGCCCCATCAGCATGAGTGAGAGACATGCTCTCAGTCCCTTCTGCTCTCCTGACCCCAGGCGGAGATGGTGGAGCCCTGCTTATTCTCCCAGATGCCTGAGCAAGAGGTGGGTGCTGCAAGGAGCTCCCCACCCTTGAGCCAGTGGTCACTCAGGCTAAACCTCTATGAGTAACTCCTTGGCCTGCCCATGGTCCTGTAATCATCCACACGACGCAGTTTTGTTTTCTGACACAGCTATGGCTTGGACCTAGTAGGGCCAGTTAAAGGGAGGTCATTGCTCAGAGCATTCATAAGAGAAAACATGGGCACAGCCACCTCCAGGTAGAGAATTTTTCTGTGTGTCTGTCCTCCTGTGTCTGTTGCCTTCCCCTCTCTGTGCACAGGGGAGCAGTGTGACTATGTTGTACTCTAGATGCCCATGGGAGTCCTTCAGCTGGAGGTCACCATTGCCACAGCCGTGGCACATGGCTGTGATGCTGTCTCCAGGTGTTGGAGGAGCTGGAAATCAAAGGATCAGTTCTCTCTGCACTAGAAAACTGGGAGTTCCCTATGACTGCAGGCACTTCCTAGCTTTTTCCCATGCCCTTTCCAGGCAGGGCAGTCTGAGGCAGCGTGAGCTGGAGCATGGCCTCCCAGTGTGGTGAGGGAAAGCAGCTTTGCTGTGTTTGTCATGGAAGCTGCCACTTGCAGCCAATTCAATCACAGCTCTTTATTGCTTCCCCCAGCTGTTGAAAATCTCATTATATTTAGCGAGCTCTGTGAGCAGTCCTGCCAACCCTCCTGGTGTCCTCTCTTCTTCCATGAGTCCAGGCACCCTGGCTGCTGAGGAAGTGTATCAGCATGCTCCATGGGTCCCAGGAAGAAAATCCTGCACCCCCGCATACATAGATGGATCTGGCATGGACTAGGTGTACCGGGATTTTCCATGAAGATAAAGGCAAGGGAATGGGGTGTGCGTTTTTCTAAGTGGGGACATCTCAACAGCGAGACAGCAAGAGCACAGGGCTATCCACAGACAGCAGCCTTGTACTCCACATTAGGGCAAAAACGGGGAAAGCAGGTGGGTTCTGCTTGACTCTCTTAGTGTCAAATGTGAGGCTGATGGTCCCAGGTCAGCAGCACGACAAGCAGAGGATACTTGAGCCAGGACAAATGGTGGCAGGTGGGATATGTGCTGGCTCCAGCACAAGGCAGAGCTGAGACAAATGGTGCAGGGCTTTGATCCTGCTGTGTCCTGCATGCTGGAGCCCAGTTCCATTAATGCCTTTGATTACTGTGACCTTGTTTCTGTCCACCTGTGTAATGGGTGGTTGGTCACCCCATCCTGCGGAGCCCTTGTTGTACAGTGGCTGATTGCACCAGCCCTGGACTGACTGGTCTCTGGGGGGTAATTACAAGAGACACCTGGTGCTGCAGGCTGTGGCTGAGCCAAGTGTGTCACCACCAGCCCAGCACTGGAGATGTAAGTCACACCACAATGCATGGCAGGCCCTTCCTTATGGGTCATTCAGGAGCATCTCTGTGGATGCCCTGTGGCCTGGACTCTTGCAAAAAGGGATCATAAAAGGTATTATGCATGTTTCTGCTGGCTGAAAGGGGATAAGACTCCCCACAGGAGGCTGTGGCATGAGACAGGACCTTCCCTTTTCCCCCAGGTCTGCTGTGATGCTGCTGTAGGTCTGCTCAATATCTTGGCCTTGGACTGATCTTGGACTGGAACACACGTGGCTTTATGCACGTATTTATACTACAAAGGGCAGCTGCTCTCTAAGATCTGGGCACTGTGCCATCCACACCACTCACACTGACTTATCAGGACACTGCATCCTCTTCTCTCCTCTTCTCCCCACCTGCCCAGCCTCTGTGGAGGATGACTGAACTGATGCCTAGAAAGGCTGATCTGGAACAGAAACTAGACAGAGTTAAAAGGAACAAAATTGAGCAAAAGGAACAAAAGCCTTAAAAGGATACACCTTGGGCAGTACGAGACCTGGCCAGGGCTTTACCCAGGTTGAATCCAAGATGGCTCCCAGACACAAGTTTTTACACTTTTAAAAGTTTTGGTTCATCTACATATTGGGGTCAATTATCCAACCATAGCCCCAGGTTATGAAGTATCAGCCCCCTTGCCTGCCTCCTTTCCCTTGCCATTGTTTATGCTCTTTGGGTACCAGTTGTCCTTGATTCTCTGGCTAGGAAAGGATTGTTTTGTCTAACTACCCTATGAAGAGAACTTACTAACACCTAATACGAAGTTTCAGCAAGCAGCAGACAATCTGCAAAACATAGAAGCTAAAACCCAAGGCATCACTATGACAAACTTTGGTCAGGGGCTGAGTGCTGGGGAAGACAGCAGGCTCCTGGGGCTTCTGCAAGACCATGCACTGAAGAAAGGGGTGAGCAGGGCCCCTCCAAGACCTTGGCTTTCCAGTATCCCGTGTGTGAAGGAAGCTGCTTTGGGGAGGCATAGCATTCTACTGATGGCACCTGCAAAGCTAGGACATGGACAGGCATCCCAGGATAGGTCAGGTAAGAGCTGTGCCAGCTCAGGGTCCCTGGAAGCAGTGGTGCCTCCTCCAGTGCACCATTGGTGCAGTACTGGGCAGGATGACAGGGCCGTGAAGACCACAGAATACCAGATAGGATGACCAGCTGGGCCACCTTATCCTTTCCACCAGGCCCATGGCTTCATTTCACTGGAGAAACCACTGTCTGACTTTTTCTTTTCTTTTCATATGGTTCCTCTTGGGGTCAGTATATTTTGAGCACTTCTCTCTTCCCAGATACTTGATTTGCATATGTGATTTCTCAGGATTTGCTTTTCTTTGGAAGCTGTACAGGCTGAGAACTGAAAGGGGAAGTCCAAGCCCTTTGTTTAATGGGATAGAAGAAGAGACTTTAGGGTCCACCAAACACTCCATCAGTTCTTTATGAAAGAGAACTGTGATGACTGAGGTCAGTACATGGGGTGGTGTGTAGCACTGGAAAGGGAGCAATGCAGAGAGGCTTGAGCAGTGAAGGAGGTGCAGGGTGAAAGGTTTCTCCAGGAGAGAGAAAGTTTCTTGGGCATCTGGAGGGACCACTGGCACAATATGCCAGATGGAGAGCAGATGGTGGTAAGGGGTATAAAGCACAAGGGCAGAAAGAGCAAATCAGGAGCTCTGATCTTGGTGCAGAGGGTCTTTAGGCAGTCAGGTTGAGGGGGAAGCTAGTCTGCCCCAAATCTTAGGATTCTTACCTCCTGCTGGGAATTAGCCACATTCCCTGTTCAAGAACCAGGGTGGGATGTGCTGAAGATGGTTCTGGGGTGGAAACAGGAATGGCTGGGCCAGATGTGGAACTGCTTGGATACCAGAGCTGCAAATCCCATTTCTGAGCACATCTTCCTAAAACCAAAATGCAGTACCCCACCCCCCTTCCATTCCTTCCCCTCAACCTTACTCCACCCTGCTTCCAGCTGTGAATTGCTTATGTCCAATTTTATGTGCTAAAAATACCTTTCTGGGCAGTCAGCAAATGCACAGCCAAATAGGGGACGTTGGCAGTCTGAGCATGAAGGGGATTTGGGATGTTTTTAGGTTTGGTGTGGGCTGCAGCACCAGGCCAGGAGGACCTGGATGGCCTGAGCAGTGGGCAGAGGGTTGGAGATTTCCAGAGGACTTGCATCACAGGGGCAATGCCAAGGCAGAGTCTTGCCTAGCTTGGATGTGTGCTTCTGGGGAGAAGATATGTGCAAGTGGACTCAGAAAGGTGGGAAGATGCTCCCTGTGGAGACCAGTCAGCAGGCCCTGCTCCCTCCCCTGGGAAGAGGTGTTGTAGCAGTCATAGAAAAGGGATTATCCAGCCCTCAGGGTCTACCCCTGCTCTGCCCAGAACCCAGGAATGCCATCCTGGGTACCCTCCAACACTTTGGGCTCTCCTCTGTCACAGCTCTGCTCTCAGCACACCTATCTTGGATCAGACTTGGAAGCTCCTCAGGCCACCACAGGAGCAGAGGTGGTAGCCTTGTGCTAGACTTTGTAGCCTTGGGTGACCAGTTGCACAAGAGGGAGTCCCTGTCCCTGCCACTGTCACCAACTGGGTGACAGCAAAGGTGCCCCAGTGCCACCCCTCTCTCAGGCCAACAAAGCCGCCTGCAGACCTCCAGATATTTTACTGGATCTAAGACAGACCATGATAACTGATCATGACCAGGCTGTCACCTGTCATGATCAGGGCTGATCCCCCTGCACCCCAGCACTACTGGGGCTCCCCTCACCCTCCTTCTGCCTATAGGTCTGGGGTTCTTCCCCCAGCTCTGTAGATGAGCTGTAGGGATTTAAGACATCTGTGTTCTATCCTCATTTTTGGGAAAGGGGCTGGAGGATTCCTAATTTCAGGGTGGCATGGAGTGGGGGCCATTGTCTCGTTGATGGCACTGCAAGATCCGTGTGTGGAAGGAGGTTTGGGCATGGTAGGGTTGGGAAAGTCGCTGGAGAGGTGAGGAAGAGCTCACAGCAGGGTTCAAGACTGAGTTCTGGCTGGATCCTGTAGGCATTTTCCAGTTCTCCCTGCCAGAATACGCTCTAGGTTCTGGAAGCACAGGCTGCAGCCCTGACTGAGGCAGACTCTATATCCTGGAGAGGGACTGGCACCATGTGGGGACCCAGGTCACACAGGGTCATGTGCTTGTGCTGTGCAGAGAACAGACCACTTCCTGGCTTTCCCAGGGATGGATCTGCTGGGCTACCCTCTTCAGGCTTGAGCCTGAACCAGCAGCTTTGGGTTGACATCCCAGCCCAGCTGCAGCCCACACCCTCACCTGACCAACATCTATAGGTACAACCAACTATAGGTCCATCTATATAGGTATTGACCAACACCACCATCTATAGGTACAACCCACATTGGGCTCCCCTGGGACAGGTGTGAGGTAGGGAGGAGGATAAGACCCTGATATGCTACTGTTGTTTGTGAGTTCTGACACAGTAATAGACATTACTATAGGGGAACATGGTGGCTGTGCTAGCAGTGCTTTTGAAGCCTCAAAAGCTTTTGATTCTCAAAAGCCACAGCAACTTCTCCTTTTCCTTGTGGTTTTGTGGATGGTTTTGAGCCTCCAGTGTTCTTCTCTATCAGAAGTAAATCTGATTGTAAATTTCAGGTGATTTGGGTTTTTCTCTCTTCAGTCCGAAAGCCTGAGTCCTGGTAGCTCTTCAGTGACCGAATGGTCCTTCAGGAAACAGCCCATCAATCACATTTGCAATGATATTGAATTCAATGCACATGGCTGAGTATGCTGGCTTTCAGTATTTCTTCAGCATTTTTCTAGTGGATGCTATACACCAAGAAAACAACAAATCTCAAAACAATGATAAATTTCTAAGGAGGGAGAGGCCAAATGCAGATTTCCAGGCCTTGGGACAGGGGTAAAGAAATAAACTCATCAGGGGTAATAGGAAGCCTGTTGTACCCCTTGTGAGTTTTTGATGCCTGGCCGTTGAAAAAAAAAAAAAATCCAAACCAATTCAATTGGTTTTACTTCTTTCACATACCAGGGAGAGTCAGTGAGAGTCTGTGCCTAAATCTGGGATTTTATCAGGACATGACCCAGTGAGTGCTGGCTGTGGCCATTCTCCTGGGTGCTTGCACTGTTGTTGACTGCACAGGAACAAGAAAAATCTGGTTCCCCAAGGACAGGGATCCAGCAAGGAAACAAGAATGACATGACTTAGTGCTGCTGCTCCTCTTGCTGAAAGCTTTCTAAAAGGCTTCACCCAGTAACCTCACAACAGCTACATGTGACACAGCTGGACTTGATGTAATGATGTTCCCAAATGGACTGTAGGAGACATCTAGTTTGCAGAAACTCATTGTTGCTTGTTTACTGGGATAATACAGATAGATGCATCAAGCACTGTCCTGAGGATGGTGGCTCCTGTGAAAGGATCTGCCAGGGAACTCTGGGCCAATGAGTTCCAGCTGAGTGGTGAAAAACACCATGGGTGACAGCACCCATACCCAGAACACTGATAGTATTGCACCATAAGGCACTGTGCTTGTCTATCTAGGAAAACACAGAGAGACTCTGTAAAGAATTGAAAGAGGAATGGCCCAGGAGAGCTGCAACATCACAGGGAGTCAGGACTCATGGAAGCTTGAAGCTGTGCAAGAGTTTGTGAGCTACAAAGGGGCTCAGAGAAGAGCTTGGTGGTGACATCTGCAGGAGACTAGGGGAGCGTGAGCATGCCCCAAGTGGAGAGCACTTAGGGAATTCTCTCCCATACCCAAACACCCTACCTGAGCTCAACAGTAACAGGAACAAGACACCTCCATCCATCTCCAGGACGACCCTGTTATCCCCGTACTGTCCACACTGTCCTTATCAAGTGCTTCCCATCCTAAAAGACACTGGCAAAGAGCAGCTCAGGGCAGGAAAGGTTTGGAGAAGAAAGGAAAAGAGAATACTTGCAGGTTCAGGAGGTTGTCTGATCTGGAAACTCTACTGGTGGAAGTCAACAGCAAGAATATTGCAGCTGGATTTGTTCAAGTTAATAAGAAGAGAGATTTCTAGAAGTATTTAAAAGATATGCAGATGTGGTACTTAGGAACATGATTTAGTGGTGGGCTTATTGTACTGGCTTAGTGGTTAGACTTGATGATTATGTAAGTGTTTTCCAACATAAATGGTTCCGTGATTTGAAAGAGAAAGTGATACATGATGAGAGCAGCCCAGGATGGCCTTGGGCACATTAATGAGGGGTGTGTTCCTCAACATCCTCCACTGGATCTGGAAAGAGAGAGGAGAGGGACAGAAATGAGAAGGTTTTGGAGGTGCTTGTGGGAGCAGAGCTATGGGAACCTGAGGTAACCAGGGAAAAGGCTGGACTAAGACACCTGTGAGACTTATGGAGCCTGTACCCACTGTCTGTGGGAAGATGCGTGAGAATCAACACTGTGGCTGGTGGGACGCTCTCTTTCCAAAGAGGAAGCTTGTGCCACATGTGATTTCCCTGTGGGGCTGTCTCATTTCTGTGTGAGTGCCTCTCCTGTGCAGGGTTGCACGGACACCTTTCCTGAGCAGCTCACACTGAGTCCTGCCTGAGGACTTCATGCCAGCATGGCCCTGCCAGCGCTGTCTCTGACATTCTTCCTAGCCCTTGCTCCTCTGCTGCTTGCACAGGGACAGATGCACACTCCTGTGACGCCGCGGGAAGCAGGTAAGAGTGGATTGTGCCTGTCTCTTACAAAAACAGTTTTGCTGCTCCTCTACCTGTGTATTTGCTACATGGCCTCACCCTGCTCAACCCACAATTGAGCTGGGAGGGGAGGGCTGCAGCTGGTATATACATATGCCTGAGACACTCAGGCATCCTTCAGGTTGTGGTGCAACAAGCTCTGTTTAGTGGCAAGTCTCAGTGTGCTAGGAAACTTCCATGAGCGTGAGACTTGCAGTGTCCCTCTAGGAAGAGGGTAATGTTGCTGGGAGCAGGAGGTGGCCAGGTCTTGTTATGCAGAAGACAGATGAATCCAGGGCAATCAGAGCAGTGATGGCCTTTCTGGGCAGTTCAAGCAGCACCCCTGTCACAGGTGATGATGGTGTTCATCAAAGACATGGGGAGTTGTGAGCTCTGTTAGCTGGGGTGCCTGCTCTCTCCTATAGTCCTTGGGGTTGAGGGAACTGTAGTTTGGTGGAACAGTTCACATCAAGAGGCTTGTTCTGTTTTTTCTCCATGCCAGGATGGGGCATGCCCAGGTAGGGGCAGCTCCTGGGTCTCTGCTAGGCTTTTCCTACAAAAATGTGGGCTTTCCTGTGGTGATTATGTGCTATGCCCTGGGCTTGCTGGTACCTGTTGAGGTCCCCATGGGCCACAGCATGGGTAGAGAACCTGAGCTGTGGGTATTCTCTCTGTAGGGAAATGGGAGCAGAAGTGGCTAACCAAATCATCAGATGGGTCATGAGTCATGCTGCCCCATCACTGGTGGATCAAGGGATGCTGCACTTCCAGCAGTGGGCAGCTCTCAGCTATCCAGGGCAAGATGGAATCTCTCCTAGTACTCATGTCTGAGACTGACCCAAAAGGATCCTGGATGCCACCCTTGGGCAGGGTGTGTGTTACTTCAGAGTGTTTAATGGCAGGAGGGGTGAAGGTATGTGAGGGGGATGCCTGCTGAGGCTGCGATCAAATCAAGGGTTCCATGTCTGACAGGTAGTTTTCTGTCAGTGAAGTATGTGCTCTGAGGGCACTGGGAGAGACACTGTTGAGGGGGAAGAAGTTTCGTGTCTGCATCATGTGGTCTAAAAGGATGGGGCTGGTGACCACTGTCCTTTGATGTGGAGAGCTGGGGAGAGGGTTGTGATGATGGTGTGGAAACCTGCTGCCAGAAAAGGGAAGTGGTGAGTGCTGGCTGTCAGGAAGTGGGCAGTTGTAGCTGAAGAGAGGTGTTTCATCCTCCTTCAGGAAAGACCACCTCCATGCCCACTGCCTCCTCATGGACTTGTTTTGCACAGAGTTGAGCAAGTCTAGGTGACATGTCTGCCAGGACATGACAAGGCAGACTCATTCTGGGTGAAGTGCAGAGGCTGGGCTGAAGTGCATTGAGCAGGGTGTGGGCTTTGTGGCCACTGGTGTGAACACAGGTGGCCTGCGGGGCAGACTCTAGTTGAAAGTTTCTTTCACTCTTTTGTGAAATCAGCTTTTGTGGAAAAAGCTGATTAACACACAGAGTCTAGGTATTTGGTTTATTTACAGTTCTGCACAGAAAGTTGTGCTAGGTGGCAAGTCCACACATCCAGCACATAGAGGCAGACAAAAGCTAGTATACACAGACACAGTCCTTGGCTATTAGTAAATCTTACTGAAATCACTGCTTGCCTGCATTACTATGACTCATCCTTTCCCTTCTTCACTGTAAAAGCACAGTGTTCCAAGAAATCATGGTACATGCTAGGAGAGTGGTGGTCTTTTTGAGAGGAGGCAAATGAACTGAAAACATGGGTTTCTTATGACAATTAAGAGCAGGGATTCATCACTAGGGTGATGAATAACGTAACAAAAGTCGTCAAAACTGGGTGTTTTCTAGCTCACAGGTAAACATCACGGATGAGACGGGTGGGGTTTTTTTGTTTTTCCCCTTTCAAGGACTTAGACGATTCATTTTCTGTCTGCCTCATTCCTGTAGTTATTGCTTCCACTGCAGAATTACTTTATTCTTTCATTTGTTACCTGCACCTTTACTCCTGTTATTCACCATTGCTACTGGCAGTCACTTCATGGGACCAAGCTGTGGAGTCATGAATGGCAGCAGACACTCTCTGGGTCTGGAGCACTCCCACAGCCCCTGTATTTGTGGGACAGAGCAGCATCCCCCAGGCTGCTGGATGCCTCTGGCTGGGGTGTCTCTGCCTCTGCAGAAGCGGGTGGGCAGGAGGGCCTGTGGATAACCCTCCTGCACTGCCCCTGAGGGTGTGAGGAGGGATAAAGCACCTGGGGGATGGGGCTCATCCGGGGAGCTGCCCTCTCTGCCACCCCTCTGAAGAGAGGGGGACTGGTATCCCTCTGGATGGAACACCCTCCCCCCTGAGGATGCTGCTGGAGCCCAGTGACCCTCAGGCTCTGTCTCCTGGCCTTTGCACACAGGAAAATGTAAAGCTCCCTCTGACTGGGACCCCAAACTGCAGTTTAACCCGAAGAGGAGCAGCTATGACTTGAACGAAGTGGTGAGGCTCAGGTGTGCTGGAGAGGTTTTGCCATCTGTACCACAGATTCAATGCATTTCCAGAGGGGCCCAGACCGTGTGGAATGAGACTGCCACCTGCAAAGGTAAGCACAGCCCTGCACCACCCTGACCCAGGGTCCTGAGCTGGTGACAGACCCTCTGTGACCTGGTCATGCATGTGACAGTGCAGGAATGGGAGGCCTGGATGCCTTGGCTTTCCTCCATGTCCTGGCAGTGACAATGCTCTTTTTGTCTTAGCACCTTGCTGTAGGAACCTGGTCTATGCTCCTGGGGAGAGGAATCCTTCCCAGCCAGCATCTCCTGCCTGAGCATGGAGTAGGAATAGCTGCAGGAGCTCTGCTTGTTTGCCTGGAAAGCTTCTCTAGGGTTTGGGTTTTCTCTGGTGTGGGAGGCTGTTATTGCAGCATGGCTCACCTGTCCATGAGGGAGACAATAAAATGGCAGCTCAAGCACCCCATGGAGGGGATGGAATCCAAGGAAGGCTTGTCAGTCCTGGAGAGGAGGTGATGAGGAGCCCTGTGTTCTTCGAGTGCCTGGGCTCATGACACTCTTACGTGTTGGGGTGAATAGTTAGAGAGACCTGTCCCCTGTCTCCTCTCATAACCTCCCAAAAGTACTCCTCACCCAATTTTACCTCTGACAGAACCATGCCAAAGGCCTGCTTGGTGGGACCCCAGGCTCCAGCTGGCTCCAGCCCGTGACAGTTATGCAGAGAATGAAGAAGTGACTCTGAGGTGCCACAATGGTTTCCAGCCATCCTTCAGCCACGTCAAATGTGCAAACACGGTTCAGCCATTGGATTATTCCAGATCTCTAAAGGAAGACATCTGGCTGGGGAGAAAGAACAGTGGTGTGTGGATTCATGTTCAGGGGAACATAGTGTGCATTGGTAAGCAGGGTGTCAGAAAATGTTTCCTACCAAGGTGTGTGGTCAATTTGTGCCCTGCCCATCTATCTCCATCACTGTGGCCAGGGACGTAATTCCAATGCCTTGTCGGGGCTGCTTGGATCTCAGGCATTTGATACCTGAGATCATTCTCCTACTGTATTCTGGAACATCGTTGTCCACCATCTCCCTGGACAGGCCTCAGCCCCAGCTGAAACTCACGCACAAGAAAAGCCCCCTCCCAAGCAGACTTGCCAAGGTGTCCCATCATAGCAGAGGATGTGTCACCTTCCCTTTCCTTTCAGGGGCTAGAGGCACTGCTGGGGATTGCTGAGCCCCCACCACATACCCTGCTCCTCCCTGAAACCTCTCAGCCCAACTAACACCCACTTTCATCTCTGCCAGAAACATGCCAAAAACCCCATTGGGACTCCAGACTCCAGCTGGCACCAGACCAGGAGAGCTACAAGAAGAATGAAGAAGTTATGCTGAGCTGTCCCAAGGGTTTCCAGCCACCCTTCACCCATGTCAAATGTACAGGAAAAGTTTTGTCTGTTATCAATGGAAAACCTTTACACAGAGAAGCTTGGCATGGAAGGGACAGCAGTGGCAGTTGGATCAGCATTCAGGCCAGCCCAGGAAGGGTTCAGTGCCTTGGTAAGGAGGCATCAGGAGCATTCCTGACTTCCCTGCTCTGCCCTTCCTGAGCAGGGAAGGCAGGCTGTGGGGGCACAGGAAGCTTCTGGCTCTGTGTACCCGAGGAAATGACAGGTGAAGGCTGTGTTGAGGCAGCTCCTGAGTCTGCCCTGGGATTGCAGGGGTGCCCCGGTGGAGATGGCTGATGCCAGCTTTAGTCCCTGAGGGTCCTGGCAGGAGGGAGTTTTGGTACAAAGGTCCCTACCTTGATACCGAAGTAGCCATTTCGGCACCAGCACTGCCCATGGCACAGGAGGTCAGGGACCAGGCAGGGCTTCAGGCTTTGTTCACACACACTAGGTCGGGTGATGTATTTCCCTGAGGTTTCCCTAAGGGCTTCTGGCAAGAGCATGTGCCGAAAAGTCAAGGGCACGTGTGTAGGTCTGACATGTGTTTGTGGCACAGGTGACAAGGATAAAGGCGTGGCCCTCTCCTCATGTGCTGATCCCCCCTCCCTGCCCGTGCTGCATGTTGTCACTGCAGAGCCAGCTTTGGGGCTCAGACTTTATGCCTTCTCAGGAAGAATCAGGGTGTTGTCGTCCTGCCTGAGGGACAAAGAGGGCACCAGAGTCTCTGGGCAGGCTTTGTGCACAGTACAAACCCCTCATGGGTTCCCCTGACGCCAGCCCCCCCGGCCCTTCCTATGAGCCCTGGGAAAGAAGTTTGGAGTCCTTCTTTGACCTCATCCTCTTGCCAAGAATTGATGTGGAAGGGCTGCTCTGTGCAGTGTCCTGAAGCTCAGCTCTCACCCTGATGGGCCAGGGAAGGGGATGCCCTGCTCCAATCTCTGGCTTGCCCTGCAGAGCCACACTTCCCAGCTAACACCTTCCCATCTTGTTGGTTCAGGAAAATGCCACAAGCCCCAGTGGGACCCCAAGTTAATCTTTGACCCAAACCACGGGAACTACAACCCAAATGAAGTGGTGAAGATAAGGTGCCCTGAGGGGTACCGGCCCCCGCCCATGGAGATCAAATGTGTGACATTGAAGCCAAGAGAAAGTTATGTGATTCCTCGTAGTGGCTGGGTAGTGAAGAACGCCACAGACACCTGGCACCTTATGGAAAAGAACTTGACCTGTGTAGGTAAGTGAGCCAGACACTCTACCACTGTTCTCAGTCTGTTCTCCCCAGGCATGGACAGCAATTCAGCATCAGTGCCCTGCGCTTGGGGTGGTCAGGGCATGGCAGAGAAATCCAGAGAAAATTCTGGATGCATCCCAGGTTTGTGTCTGTCCTGTTGGCACCTCTGGCATGTGTAGTCTGGGAGAAGGTAGAATGTCCTTGTCCACTCTGTGCTAGGGACAGGCAAGTGAGGGAATGGTGGGGTTCATGGAGTTTGATGTCAAGGCTTGGATGGGAAGAAGGGAGGGACTGATCCTCTTGGAATGCTCCCTTCACAGAGGTCCTCCAGGTTGTCCCTGAGACCCTGAAGGTTTCCAGCACCAGCATCAAACTGAACTGGACCTGCATGCTCCCTGACATGTGCCAGCATATTCGGGCCAGGTGCCGGCTGGAGCGGCATTCCTCCATAAACTGTGAGGCTGAGGAGGTGAAGGGAGAGGAGACACTACAAGGCCAGGAGGGAACTTTCACCTGCTCTTCTCTGCAGCCCTTCACTGTCTACAGTCTCACCATCTCCCTGCTGCCTAGCACAATCTTGTACACACGGCTCATCATAACAAAGGAAATGGGTATGTTTACATGAAATGTCAGGATGCCCTTCACCCTGAAGCTCAGCCAGAGCATCTGCTCCTTTCTGTGATGTTTCTGGGATCAGAACTGCTTGCAGCCTGTGGGGGTCTGGGAAGGGGATGTGAAGGGCCCTACAGCAGGGCATTCCCCCTCACCACACCATTGCTGCTGCAGAGGCACAAGCAGCCCTTGTGGGGGACAAATTGCTATCCATGCATGATCCTGTTCTCCTGTGCTTCCAGTGCCAGACAAACTGGAGAAGTTGTGGCTGGATTCCGACAGGGGCGCCATCAGGTGGAAGGCGCCACCCTCCTGCAAAGGAGAGATCATTGGATACCAGGTACCAGGAGTCCATGGAGTGTCCATGGTCCCCCTCACCTTGCCTGGAGCTCTGTGCAGGCAGCCTGAGTAGAGGTGTGAGCCCTCCTTCGCCAGGGCCCACAGGCTGTACACTGCTAGTGTTCCTGGTAGGGCCAGGTCCCCTCTTGTGCCCAGCCAGCAGTAGCAGCCCCTCTCCACAGAGCTGCCCAGTGCAGAAGCAGGATGTTGGTGCTACTGCCTAGCAGCTCATGTCCTTCTTTCAGCTGAACATCACCACCATGAGAGCAGCAGATGGCAGCTTCCTCGAGTTCAGTCAGGTGTTGGTGAATCAGTCTGTCTCTGAGTATGTGCCACCTCATCAGAGAGCTGGAAGCAAATACCTGGTGACAGTGCAGGGCCTGACAGCAGCTGGGGCTGGGGCTGCATCACAGCTGGAATTCCTTACCTACGCCCGGGGTAATGGTTGTTCTGCCCTGTGTCTGGTTGGGGTGGCCTCTCAGGGGGTGAGTACTGAGCAGCTCCTGGACCTGTGTGCGCAACCACAGGGCAGACAGGGGCAGGGAGTGTGGGCACCTGGCTCAGGAGTGGACATGAAGCTGGGTGAGTCCTTCCTTCAGGGCTTTCATTGGCAGGGCCGCAGAGGAGCTGCACCACTTCAGTCGCTCTTTGTGCCTTTTATACCAGACCTGCCCCCTCTACTCTTCCACTGAAGAAGGTGACACCCATCCCTGCATTTAGGTGCACAGGTGGCTCAAGGCTGGAGAGCCTTTGGGCTGCTGAGCCTGAGTCTGTGTCCTGCTGCTGTGTGCAGGATGGTTGAGCAGGCTGCCAGGCCCTCCAGCCGGGGCCGTGGGACAAGGCCCTGTGCTTCAGAGCCTACCTCTGCCCTGCCCAGGCACATGTGCAGGCAGGGGAGGACTGTCCCGGTGTCTGTCACTGCAGCAGCCAGGGCAGCAGGCTCTGGACACGCATTTGTAGCCCCGTGCAGACACTCAGCAGCGAGGCTGGGGCCACTGCTGGTGCACGGCCCAGCTGTGACACCCCTCCTCTCTGTGTGCTAGTAGAAGAGCAGCCTCTGGGCCCTTGGCCTCAGTCAGCAGTCATTGCAGTGGTGGTGGTGGTGGTGCTGTTGATCCCCTTGTCTGCCGGGATCCTCTGGTTCGTGTTCTGCAGGTGAGTGGCAGGAGATTTGGAGTCTCGGCTCTGTCTCAGGCCGTGCTGTGCTGTGGGGTGGGTGGGGATGGAGAGGGTTCCCCAGCTGCTCCCACCCTTCTCTGGGTGCAGAGGATGCAGCTGGCTGCTCCTGACACAAATTGGCTCTAGGGCTCCTGGCTGGGGCTCTAAGTGTCTTCCTCAGGGGCAGGGCCACGTGTGCTGAGACCCTTTCCCCTTGTTGCTGTTGCAGCCATCGCTGCTGTCCCCTGGGGTGGGCAATGCCTGCCAGGGCACAGGGAGGGAGGGAGGGTGTGCAGAACCCTCCATGCCACTGCTGCTGGGTTCAGCAGGGTCTGGCCCAGGTCAGCCTTTCCCTGACTCAGGACTGCCCTTTGCCTTCCCAGAAAAAAGAGGGCCTTGCCCAGCAAAGCCGAGGAGGATCACTACACAGGTAGGACCCTCAGCACAGAGGGCAGCTGGGGCTGGGAGGGCAGCAGGTATATTTCAGGAGGGCCTGGTGACATTCTGAGGTAGCTCCAAGCAGCCCAGCTGGCTTTAGCTGACCTGTCAGACCAACGTGTCCCACACCTATTCCCAGCTGAGACCCTGCTCAGTAGCCTCTTCCAGCAGCTCCTGGCTGGGGTCTCCCTGAGGTGCCACTGAGGGCACTGAGGGGAACTGCTGCTCCTTCTCACTCTCTCTGGGGTAGGCAGCAGCTCTTCCCAGCCCTGCTGTCCTGATGGTGTGCATCCCAGGATGATCTGCAGCTCCCAGTGATGCTGCCTGCCTGGGGCTGCCTGCTCCTTCTCCCACAGCCCCCGGGTCCCTCAGGCTGTTTCTGTCCTCTTGTCCCCACCAGAGCTCCAGCCATATGAGAATGTACATGGGGATAATTACTGCGTGATCAAGACTTTTCTTGAGAAAGATGCAGGTAGGAATGGATTGTCCTGCCTGTGAACTCCACATGGCACAGGGATAGTGGGGACTGCCAGCTGTGATGGTGTGTCTGAGCTCCTCACACTGCTGAGGGCATGCAGCAGCCTCTGCCCTGGCTTCTCTCGTTCTCTCTAAATGAGGAGAGGAGTAAATATGGCCAGGCTGGAGAGCCATTTCCCAAGCCCCTGCCTGTTCTGGAATCCTAGGAGAGTCGGAGCAGGGAGGAAGAAGAGCAGCTGGAGTGGACATCTGAGGACATCTGAGTGATGGCACTTCCCTTCTCGAGGCTTGGTCCTCCACCACCAGAAACACTGAATCATCTCATGGGTTACTGCTTCCCCCCAGATTTTCTTCTTCATCAAACTCCAGAATCCTCTGTCACAGCACAGGAGCAGCTCAAGGCAGGGGATGACCTGCTTGTGCCAGCAAGGATATGTCCTGGTAGTTCTCTAGTGCTCCGGCATAGCCATCTCACCAGCATCTTGGTGCCTGCAAATGTCCTCTGAGAATGAAGGACCTCACAACTCCTCTTTTCACCCTGTGTTCTTGTACCCATCTAGACCCTGTCCTCTGCTTGAGTTTGGCCTAGCTGTGCTGCCCTGGCCACTGTGCTGCTGTGTCTGAAACAACCAATAAATTGTTCTGGCGTGCAGGTGCTGCCTGGCCCACAAAAGCTCCCACCTTGTTTTGTGTGTGAAAGCCTTGACCCCATCAATCTTCATGGAGGAGCTTGGAGTAGTCTTTTCCAGCCCCTGGCAGCTCCAAGGAAGCACACCTGAGGTGCTGCATGCTCCCAGTGCAATGCTTTGGGCGGCTGCTTTCCCTCCTCCCCATCCTATAGGTGACACCATCTCCAGTATGCATAGCTGGACCTCTGTGTTGGTCTGTGTCTTCCTCTGGGGGTGCTGGTGCTCATCCCCCATTTTGTGAGGTGCATTTTGCCCTCTTGGGATATCCGTGTCCTGCAGCCTTTGGGATCTGCTGGCTCTTGGCTGCTGCTGCTGTCCCATCACCTCCAACAGCCACTGTCTCCCACCCTGTGGGATGCCAGTGCCCAGTGCAGCCTGGGTGCCGAGGCACAGTCCAAAAGCTCTCCTTGGTGAGGGAGGCACTGCTGAAAATGGGGCCATCAACCTCTCTGTTCCCCAGCTCTGTGAGTTGCCTGAGATGTTTCCATCTCCTTCTCCTGCCCTTGGGCACACGGGCACTCCTGAGTTCCTGGACTCAGATATGACAAGCTGGTTCTGGTTGTGCTTTTTACAGCCCTGAACAGAGAGCTATCATGTTTTTTGCTTCAGTGTTATCTCTCTCCCCTGTCAAACCTGCCAATACCCAGTGCAGCCTGGAGGCTGAGGGGCAGCCTGAAGGCTCTCTTGTTGAGGAATACCCTGCCAGAACATAGAGCAATTGACCTCTCTCTTCTCCAGTTTTATTTTTTTTTCAGCCTGGCATGACGTGCATGTGCTGGTAAAGACATGTTTTGACAGTTCTTCACACGAGGTGTCTGCCCATCAGCTCAGTACCTGCAACTGGCCCCTGGGACCAAAATATCTCTTCCTGTGGACTCTTGCTGTTGTGATGTGTGTGCCTGATGAAGCAGCTCTTTGTGTGTTTTGGGCAGAGGGGAGTAGAGCAACTCAAGGTTACATAGCTGCTGCTGGTTGAGAAAAGGGAATGAGCAGGCTTGGGATAGGGGAGAACAGTTGCCACCTCCTTGGCTACCCAGGCTCCCACTCCATCCCCCCATACCCAGTCATACCCCGGGCTGTCAGCCGCATGACTGCGGCTGCTCTGTCTGGACAGTCAGTAAAAGCTTGTGGTTTGATGGGGCTACCTGCTGCCCCCAGCTCCTGCCTAGTCACCTCAGTGCCCTTGTGAGGTGCTGTTCCCTGAGTGTGCTAACTGCACCTTGTTGAGAGGAGCCATGAACAGGGCACCCTTTTCCCTGGGCAGGAGCATGTCTTGTGCCTGTGCCACAGGCAAAACTGAGGGACAGGTATGGTCTCTGTGCCTCTGCAGCCCCCCATGTCTGATCACCCAGGCAGCCCTCTGTGTCTGATCACCCAGCCTTCTGGAATTTGAGACATCCAAAGTGGATGGGAGGTTCTGTAGGAAAAGTGGTGCCTGCTGACGAGCAAGGAGCGTGTACTGTGAGTACAGTGAGTGCTTTCTCAAGCACACAGCTGGCACTGTACGGCAGCATGGTCTGCACACTTAGGGACAGAGGAGAGTGCTGCCAGGCTGAGAGGGAGCAGGAGGAGGAGGCAGCTGAGGATAGAGAAGCGGGGAAGGATGAGAGAGAGTGTGGGTTGAATGTTTCTTTCAGAAGGGCCACAGACTGTTTCAGGCATTGAAGTACTCCTTGCAATTCATGTCCCCATACCTATCTGTGCTTCTGACCAGGTCTTTATGTGGTATCTCAAATGTCCTCCATCTCCTGTGATCATTGAGGGGAAGTGACTCATCACCACTCTAAAACCCACACAGTGTCAGGAAGCACTTGGATATTACCTCAGAAACTGGAGTAACACTTCTTGAATGCCCTGGTAACTAGGAGGGTTTTGGGAGGAAACTCCAGGATCTTGGTGACAAGGTTCCTTCTGATGAGTCCCAGAGCCTGGATACTCATGGGGCAAAAAGATATCAAAAGGCAGAAGTGCTGACAGTGATGGGAGGTTCCCTGCCAAAAGAGGAAGCATCCTGCATCTCATGAGGAGATGTGTCTGTTTCCTTCCTGTGGTTTCAAGCCTTGCAGTCAGATGCGTATGCCTGGGCTCAGAAGCAGCGAGTGGGGCTGAGATTTCAGTCCTGACTGGGGACTTCACACTAGGATGGCCCTGCAGACACTGGCTCTGAAGTTTCTCCTGGTCCTTGCATCTCTACTGTCAGCACATGGCCAGGAAGAACTTTTCAACATCCAAATAGTGCCCCAGGGAACAGGTAAGAAGTGGTTCTTCCTCTTAGAAACTTCTGCTGCCTTTCCTCCTCTACACTGGATATTCATCTTCACTGCTGCAGCCCTGGGCTGGAGGCCAGGTGGACCCCTGAGGGCTGTGCCAGCTAGGGCAGCCTCTGTCTGCCCCAGGGACAGGAGATACAATGCAGTATACACTGGGGCTGTGTGGGAGAAACAGGACTGGGCTGGATGGGTCATGATCTCCGGAAAACCAGTTTGCCAATCATTCCCTGGGGACAGCTGGCGTGAATAGGGCATCAGCTGATACACTGTGAATCGGGGGAAGGCTCTTCAGAGAGGTGTCACTTTCTATACATATCCTGTCCCCAGGTGTGCCTGAAGGACACTGTGCCTGCAGAGAGCAGTGCAAGAGGAAGCTTTGCCAGCAGTGCAAGTTGCTGCTTTGCCAGACAACTGGATCAGGGCAGGATCAGTGACTGGGTGGGTGCCTGAGCACAGGGTGGGTGATGATCATGTGCCAGGGGGACAAAGCTGCTGGTTGTGGTGCTCAGCTGGGTGTCACTGGTCCTCAGCCACTAGGGTTATTTGAGAGCAAAGCCTGAGCACAAGTGGCTGGTTCCCAGCATTTTCTTTTGCGGCAAAGGTGCTTTGCACCTTGTGAGAATCCTGTGCCTTGTGTGCCCCTTTGGGAGAAGAAAGATTGTATTTTAAACCCTTTCAGGCGTCTTGCAGAGAGCTTGAATGGGCAAGGGCTCCTTCCGGAAGCCAGTATCCTTCTCTGTAGCAATCATTGCCACAAAGCCTCCCCCTGCAGCATTGGACAAACTGCTGGGACCAGCTACTCAGTCACTGCCTGCTGAGCCTGGAGGATGGTGAATTTGGTGAGGAGGTGACGAGAAGAAGGAAGGGTTGTGTCAGGGGCGTTGGCAAAGCAGGAGATGTGAATGGAGGAGGCATTGCTCACCCCCTGTCCCGCTGCCCAGTGGCGTGGGGCAAGAGGAGAGCAGCCAAGGCACTGAGTGAGTGACAACAGGGAACCCAGAGCTGGAACAGCGGCGTGGCTGGTGCCTGTGGGAGGGATGAGGCACGGCTGCAGGGACATGCATGCCAGCAGGAGTGGTGGTGCCATGGCCCAGCAAGTGCCACCTGAGCTGGGCTGGGTGACAGGCCTGAATGAGAGGTTGGAGGGCGTCTCCTGGTGTAGGGGTGAATGTCCTGGGAACATCCCTGCTGTGGGCTTTGGAGAGGGGAATATGGTGACCCTGGACACAAGTGTGAATGATGCAGGCTCATGGAGGAGTGATTCTTCATAATTTCCATGCATAAGGAAAGCCCCTTCCTAAGAAGCCTTGTCCTCAGGTCACATCCTAGCAGATGGATGTGTCACCTTTCCTCTCCCTTCACTGGCTGGAGGGGCTGCTGGGGATTTCTCTCCCACCACTCACCCAGACCCACTTCATCATCTCATCACCTCCCAGCCCATCTAACACCCTCTTTCACCTCTCACAGAAGGATGCCAAAGGCCCCCATGGGACTCCAGACTTCAGCTGTTACCAGACCAGAAGAATTATGCAAAGAATGATGAAGTGATGCTGAGCTGCCCTGAAGGTCTCCAGCCATCCTTCACCCATGTCAAATGTTCGAGTCAAGTACAGTCCATCAGTCTTGGGAAACCTGTACACAGAGAAGTCTGGACTGGAAGAAACTCCAGAGGTGTCTGGGTCCGCATTCAGTCCAGCGTGGAGTGCAGTGGTAAGGAAGGGATCAGGAAGCCTCTTGGCTGCCTTGTTCTGCCCTTCCTGAGCAAAGAAAGCAGAGTGTGGGGCACAGGAGGTTTTTGGCTCCATGCTGCCCAGGGAAATGGCAGGTGTCAAGTCCAGCCCGCAGGTCACCACTGGGGTGTTGGTGATAAGGGTCTCCCTGGGGGCTTCTGGCAAGAGCATGTGCACAAAGGAGAAACGCATGGGAGAGGGGTTTGTGGTGGAGTTTGTGGCCAGCACATAGCATTGGTGTTCAAGCAGGATCAGAGGGTTTTGCTGCCTGTGTCCTCTCACACAGTACAGCTGTGAGTACCACAGCTTGCTCCGTGTGGGCTGGGCCCCTCCAGGTTCTGTGGCATGGTGGGTGCAGGCTTAACACCCTCTTTTCACAGCTTAGAGCATTCATGTTCCCTCCAAGGGAGAACACAGCTGTACTTGATGGACTGTAGAGATTTTGGGACACACAGACATCTCAGTTTTGAATCATTGGGGAAAATGTTTGAACAGTAGTAGCCCACTCATTCACCCACATTCATTCCTGTCCAACTCCTCCTTGCTCCCCTTTGAGAGAGCTGCAGTGACAACCTTGAGTCTCTCACTTTGCCTCCCACTGGGCTGGGTGATGAGCAAATTATCTGAATGCAGTATCCTTGCATGGCTGGAGTGGGAAGAGAATAAAGTGACCTTCTGGCAATCTTTCCTTCACAGAAGTCCTCCGGGTTGACCCTGAGACCTTTGAGATTTCCAGCACCAGCATCAAACTGAACTGGAGCTGCAGGTTCGCTGATGCCTGCCAGGGCATGAGGGCCATGTGCCGGCTGGCAGCGCCTTCCTCCCCTCCCTGTGAGGCTGAGGAGGTGAAAGGAGAGCAGATGTTACATGGCCAGGAGGGAACAGTCACCTGCTCCTCTCTGCAGCCCTTCACTGAGTACAGTGTCACCATCGACTTGCCCCCCAACACAACCCTTTTCTCATGGTTGTTCACGACAGAGCAAGCAGGTACGTGCACAGAAATGTCAGAGACAAGGAACAGTGCAGAGCTGTGTCACAGCTGTGTCACAGCTGGTGAATAGATGTTCCCCTCACCTGTCAGCTCAACCTGACCATTTGCTCCCTGCAGTGATGTGCCTGGGATCAGAGCTGCTTGGCTCCTGTGGAACTCTGGGGAAGGGGCTGGGAGAGCCCTGAGCAGGGCCCGTCCCATTCTCATCGTCCCACTCCACAGCACACTGTCGTGCTTCCCACTGCTGCAGCACATGCAGCCTTTGCAGGAGTCAAACCCTTCGTGGGGAGTCCCTCTGCAGCCTGTGCCATGGCCAGGAGCTGCCTGCACCCTTGTGTGGCCTCAGCCCCTGCTCATGGCCCTGTGTGTGATCCCACTGTCTGTGCTTCCAGTGCCGGACAAACCGGAGAAGCTGTGGCTGGATCCCGAGAGGGGCTCTCTCAGGTGGAACTCGCTGCCCCCCTGCAACGGGGAGATCATCGGATACCAGGTACCAAGGGACCAGGGCAGACCCTCAGCCTGGAGCTCTGTGCAGGCACCCTGGGAAGTGGGGGAAAGGGACTGCAGGGATGAACCACAGTTCCCAGCCAGTAAATATCTGGCTTTGGTGAGCACAAACGTTTTCTATTTCATTCTCTACGTTCCCGATGCTCTAGAGATGCCCAGAGAGGTGTGAGTGCTCCATGTCCTCTGGCTTATTTCCTGTGTCTGCTCTGCTTTAGGTTTGGCAGGCTTTGGGTTTGGCAGGCTTTGGGTTTGGCAGGCTTTTGTTGGTGTGCAGCACATGGTGATGAGTCTTATGGGGTGGCATCCCAGGGTTTCCTGTGCCTCTTGCATACTTGATTCTGCTTCCTGCCACAGAAAAACTTTTTGTATTTTGAGTAATCCTCAGAAAGTCCCTCCTGAAAGCCCCTCTTCCAGAGAGCTGCATCATTCTGTTGAGTTTTCCTCAATGCGTGGATAGAAGAATCTCCTCTGTCTCTGAATTTGGGACACATTCCACAGCAAAACCTTGCTCTCTAGCAGTGGAAGGGGATGTGTGTGCTGGTGACAGTGTTCTCAAAATGCTGTAGGTCCTCTCTGAGGACAGAGGTCTCCACAGTGTAACAGGGACCTTGCCAGCTCTTTCTTAGCCCTTTCCTGGAGAAACTGTCAGACAATGCTCTTGACAATGCTTTGAGCCTGTTCGGCTAATTACCTGCTCCCAGACACCAGTGTTCATGAAAAGAATCCTTTTTTCCACTTTCAGTTGTCTTCACTTTTGCATAAGCCCAGAATATATTTCTGTAAAGGCAGCAAGTGAGAATGACGAGGGAACTCATGACAAATTCAGATGATACATGGGCGAATAGGGACCCTTCATCTATATTACTTATGGAAACTCTAGTTGTTCTCCTTTTTTCTTAGAGAAAGCCTTCAGAGTCCAACTTTACACAAGAGGAAAGAGAAGCTTAGTTTCCTCCAGCGGAAGATGTTACCACAGTGCCTCTGGTGTTGCAATACACCTGGGGTGACAAGTCCTCAGGCTCAGTACATATATATCTACAGCCCTTCAAACAAACAGCCTCCCTCTTCCCTTCTCAGAGACTCAGCCTTTTCCTCATAGAGGCTGCTGCTCACATTTCCTGAGTGTTGGCTCCAATTTCCTCCTCTCCTCTTCTCTGCTTTGAGGTCCCCACATGGAGCTGAGGCTCCTGCCCGTTCCTCTGCGGAGCCTTCCCAGCCGGGGCAGGCACAGGGAAGGGCAGGCTGGCAGGGACGCTGCCAGCTGCGGGCACCTTCCCAGCGGGCAGCTGGGAGCTGCTGCATTCCAGCTGTGTCTCCTGTCCGCAGCTGAGCATCACAGCCAGGGATGCAGGGGACAGCAGCGTGCTGGAGACGGAGCGGCTGCGGCTCAATGGCTCCGTCACTGAGCTCCGGCTGCCGGAGCACAGCCGTGGCAGCAGCTACGCCG
Source organism: Acridotheres tristis (assembly GCA_037013685.1). Classification (NCBI taxonomy): domain Eukaryota; kingdom Metazoa; phylum Chordata; class Aves; order Passeriformes; family Sturnidae; genus Acridotheres; species Acridotheres tristis. The sequence continues at coordinate 70,245,537 of CM072919.1, forward strand.
TGACCATCCAGGGACTGACGGCTGCCGGAGCCGGGGCTGCGTTGGTGAAGGAGTTCCACACCAGCAACAGCTCCGGTGAGCTTTGCTGTGTGACTGTCCCCGGAGCCTGGGCACGGACGAGCCGTGCTCGGCAGCCTGCGTTGCCCGGGGCTGTCCCTGCTCCTCGCCCAGCCCTGGTCGTGCTCATTGCCCGGGTGTTCCCCTGCAGACACCCCGCGCCCCCAGGGCATCAGCTGCCGCAGCGCCCGCGACATCGCCGCATCGCAAGGCACGGCCGTGCTTTCCCTGAGCCCCATCGCCCGTCGCTCCGAGGCAGCCAGGTGAGCGCAGCCCCGCAGCTCTGCAGCCCCGGCATGGCTCTGCCCAGCCCAGCGCTGGCCTGCAGAGCCTCCGTCGCGCTGTGCCCTGTCCCCGCGTCCCGCTGACTCTCGGCCCCTGCAGGGAGCACCAGCTGATCGTGGCCCCGACGCACAACGGCTCGGTGATCGAGAGCATCTGCTCGGGGCAGCCCCAGCTCCTCAACGCCAGCGTGTACGTGGCCGCTGTTCTCAACCTCAGCGCCCCCACGGACTTCGTGCTGGGCGACGGGAGCCGCGGGCAGGGCGAGCACAACGCTGCCCTCCGCCCGGGCTGCGACTACACGGCGCTTCTGCGCCTCGTCCGCCTCTCGCCGCAGGTACCATCGCGGGCGCTGCTCTCTGGGGATGCTGCCGGCCGGGCTGCGCCCCTCGCTGCCTCTGGGCTGGCTCTGAGGGCACACTGCTCTGCCGTGCCTTGGCAGGATGCTGTCCCTGGGCTCCTGGGCCACCGCCGGCTCACTCGCTGGCCCTGCCTGGGGATCTTTGCCTCCAGCTAGGGTGGTTGGTGCTGCACGAGTGGGTTGAGCTCTCCCTCCTGTCTCCTCCCACAGGCACAGAAGTTCACCTGTGTCTGCTACAGCTTCTCTGTTGGTAAGTGTCTCCTTGCTCGTGGTGCCCAAGCCTCCCTCCTGCGTGTTCCCTTTTGCCGGCCTGGCAGCTCCCCGGAAATGAGCTGGCCCAGCACAACCGCTTTTGGGTCTCACAGAACAGAGCAAAATCCCCACACGTGGGGTGATCCTCCCTCCCAGAAGAAACCTCAGCCGGAACATAGGCCTACACCCTTGCACATGCCCTTTGCCGTTCTTGGGGCCATTGCCAGCAGGAGGCCAGGCTGTGGCACTCACCCCTGGCTCTGTGTTAGTTGCAGGGCAGACTGCGGGCCAGTGGCATGGCATTGTGATTGGACTGGTTGTGCTGTTGGCAATCCTCCTTGTGTTTGCAGTCATCCTGTGGTTTGTGCTCTCCAGGTGAGTAGAAAGGGGACAGGGTCAGCAGGAGCATACACAGCGCCAGTTTCTTACTCAGGACTCCCCTTTGCCATTCCAGGAAAAAGAAGTATTTGCCCAACAAAACTAAGGAGGATAATTAAAAGGTAGGAAAATGCAATTCTGCAGACAACCATCACAGAGAGGACTGATTATAGGGCTGTGGGGCAGCTGTAGGGATGAGTGCAGCAATCTCCCAGGAGAACCTGAGTTTCAGGAGAAGCAGCCGTTTGTACACTGCACTGACACATCTCCTGATTTGCCTTAGCTGGGGATGGTCAGGATAGCTCTGCCCACTGAGCCCCACATGGCAGCAGAGTCTGGTTCCAGGCAGTGCTCCCTGCCTGAAGCAGGGACAGGGGTGAGCAAAGATGGGCATCCCAAAGGCTCAAGTCTTTGAGGGACCCGTGTCTGTGCCATCCCTCCCAGAGACCTGCAGGGAGGGGTCTCAGGAGGGTCAGGCTGAGGGGCTGCTGCTCTCACCTCAGCACTGACAGGTTCCTCTGGGACCCTGTGGTTGGGCACAGCTGGGATGAAAGCGTTGTCCTGTGGCAGGCACTGCTGAGTGCTGCAGCCTGTCTCTGACACTGGGTGCCCTTTTTCTCCACAGGTAAAGGTGGCTAAGCTGGAGATCAGTCACCTCAGCCCCAGACAGGACCATGGAGACATCCAGAGCAGTGTGGGCGTGGGGAAAATGGAGAGGATGATCCCAGCCCAGTTCTGATGGCTGCCATGTCCCCTGGCTCTCCTGTGACTGTGAGCAGTGCGGAGGAACCCATGCAATTCATCCAATTCAGCAGGGCAAGAGGAAAACAGAAGGCCAAGGAGGGTTGAGCTTTTTCATTCCTCAGCCCCTTCACCTCCCAGGTCTTGCTTACTGCTTTTGTAAGGCCTTTGAATCTGGTTTTCTGTAATCCTTTTTTCGGGCTTCGCTTTAATTTCTGCTTTCCTGGAAGCAGGACTTGTATGTAGGATTTCTTAGTCCCAGACTCACACAGGCTGATGGCATTCTCCTGCTGTCCTCTGGGTCCCCAACCCTTCTGCCCTCTCTGTTGATATTCAGCCAAAACCAGGGCTTTGCTTGGCCTGGCTGGACTGCTTTGTGACTGTCTGGACAACAAATAAAGGCTTATGGTTTGGAGGGGCTGCTTGTTCCACACAGCTCCTGCCTGGTCCCCTCATTGCCCCTGTGGGATCATATTCCCCTGCAGGGAGCTGACTGTGCCTTGCTGAGGGGAGCCACAAGCAGGGCTGCTGTGACCCCATATTCCCTAAGTGGTGCCTGACAGCTTTTCTGACCTCCTTAGATTAGAGCTGAGCTGGACAGCTCTAATGTGAGTTTGGAGCAGATGTGTGGTGGGAATCCATCGAGGGTGATGGATCACCCATCAACACACATTTTAGCCAAGAGTCTGTTCTGTGCCCATGCTGTGGTGTCTCTGTGCTTTCAGCTCCCTTGTGGCCCCTGTGCCAGGTCAAACCTGGAAGAAAAGCAAAGATTAGAGGTGACCACCACCATGGCCTTTATTGGTGAGACACAGGACAGAGAGCCATGGGGTCACTCCTGGCTCTGAAGTTTCCTGTGTTTGTGCGGCAGAGGCAGAACCTGTCTCTGTGCTGCTGCTTGAAGCACATGCAGGATATTCACGCTGAGCCACTATAAGCTGGGTGCAGCCCACGGTGCAGCCACACAGGCTGATGAGAGAGCCTCTATGGAGCTGGTAGGGCAATGGCACTTGGAGCAGCACCAGGAAGATGCAGCCCCAGGAAGAGATTGTGTGGGGTTTGAAGGTCCCTGCAGGACCATGTGTTGTCCCATTCTCGGCTCTTGTTGACTTTGGGCTTCATGCTTTTCCCAAAGTAGGACAAATATCCTGTGCTCCTGAGCTCCATGGATCTTACAGCAGTTTGGGACTTCCCTGACCAAACACAGTATGGGTGCTACCCCAAAGAAAGTGCTACCCCACTTTCTCTTGGGGCTACCTGAGGGGACAAGGGAACCTGGATGGGACAGCTGTTCTCTTCATCCTTACTAAAGAAGGATAGGTGCAGTCCTGGTGTCTCTGCTCAGGTCTGCATACTCAGGCTGTGATTCCAAATAAGTTCCTGCACAAATGCTGGGCAGAGGGTTAGGTTCCCATTTCAACATCTGGCCAAAATTTGGAGACAGTCCAGCCTGTGTTCTCCAGCCACAGAGGACCCTTGGGGTGATTTTCAGGGGAGTGAAGTATCTTGGCGTCATGCACAACCATTTGTTTCCTCTTGCTTGCACTGTTACTGATGAAGCGCTCCGGAGAGTCGAAATCTCTTCCAGAGTTAGGCTGTGGTCATGCCCCTATTTGAAATTTCCATAGGTTTCAAACGAATTCAAGTAACTGAGGGCTAATTCATAGCAAAGCCCATACTGTTCCTGTGGATAAAAGGATACACATGAGATTCTGCTGGACCAACACCTCAGTATTGATCTCCAACAGCTTCCTGACTCAGAGCATGTCAGATACAGATCGAGAACACCCTCTTCTCCCAGCTGGAGTTCACCTTCCCCTGCTGAGGATCCAGGCATGTGCTCCAGGAGCTGGACAGCTGGATTACACCAACACGGGAGCCAGCTGATTTTGTCAGGAGATCCAACCTCCATGGTACAAAGCATTGAGCAGCCAGGTGGACCAGAAAGGGGCCACTCATCACACAGGATGTTTGCTAACCATTCAGTTCTGCAGAACCTGCCACTGAGGGAGTGGGTATGTCCCAGCAGCAGAAAATGGGGTTTTCAGAGATCTCATCTGCACCCAGCCTCAGGATGATCTGAGCACAGAGGGGCTAGGGCAGCCACTGGGGCAATCCAAGACGTGGCTCTTGTTTTGGTGTTGCCATCTCAGCTGTGTTTGAAGTCAGTACCTACCACATCTTTAATGAACTGTCTCCGTCGTCTCTTCACCATCCTCACAGCCTGGGATACATCCACCATGCCCTCGCTTTGGATTTGCTCGCACAGGAAACCAGCAGCACAGAAGATCCCACTCCGGCTGGCTCCATCCCTGTGGAGGAGGCCAGGGGGAGCTTCATTTGCTCTGGGATCAGGTGGCAGGGCTGAGCCTCAGAGGTGTCCCCCTAGACCCTCACACTCTCAGGATGATCTTGGCCACAGATCCCACGCCTAACCAGCCTCCACAGGGAAGCCTTCCTCCCTTACCATAGCTCAATTCACATCCATACATTCACCCAAGATGAAACTGTGTCCAATTTCCCTGACACAGCCTGAGCTGTGTCCAGCTCTGTGCCATGGCTGCTCCTCCAGGAGACGTGACTCACCAGCAGGTGACAAGGATATGTCCATCTTGGCTCTGCCGATGGTGCGTCTCCACCTTCCCTAGCAAGCTGATGATGGTGTCAGGGTGTGGGGGGAAGACGCTGCTGCATGGGCCAGTCTGTCAGTTGATGTAACTGGATTTCCAGTGCAGATTTCTTGGGCTAGTGGGGAAGAAAGACAGTGGGTTAGGCAGAGCAGAGACCTATTGGCTTCATGGAGGGAAAGGGGAGGGACAGTGCATGCCAGTTCTGGCTCAGCCATGCACACTGGATCAAGGGAGCAGCTCCACAATGGGACATGCCACTCCAGATTTTGCTCTTCTCCACCAAGTGCTCTGAGACCGGCAGATGGACAGAGCAGAAGAGAAGAGCTGAGCACCAGGTGCGGCTCAGACCAGTCCTGTGTCCAGCTGCCAGTAATAGTTCCCCTTCCAGGAAACACTGAGTTGCACGAACTCCATCCACAGCTGCCGTCCTCCAGTTGGAAAGGCACACAAAACCATCTGAGTTGTACCTCTGCCTGCAGCCTCACTTTCCTGGGATTAGCCTCTCTCATAAGGTAAAAGACTCTGCTCTGACCAGTGCCCTGCCACGACCCCACCAGATCCCTCTGCCCTCTCTAGCTGTGACTTTGACCCCAAATTAAAGCTTATTGACTCCCAGCTCTTGCAAAGGTTCTTCTCAAAGGAGTTTGCCATCTCTGAGCAAAGGGCCCACCTGCTGCCTGTTGCTGAGGACAAGTGTCCAGGTTGTGAAGCCAGCCCCAGGCTCCTCTGAGATCAGCTGGACATGGAAACGGCCATAGTCATCTTCGCCCTCGGTGGGCCAGAACTGCACGTATGTCTGGGGAGGGCAAAGGTGCATGATCACACATGGCCCCCACCTGCACGCAGGGCAGAGCTCGGCACCTCACATGGGTGGCTCACACCAGCCCGTCGCCCATAAGCCACGTCCACATGGCTCTGCCAGACACTTGCTGGGCACCAACCCAGTGCTGCAGCCAGAAAATAACACTCCACCAGAGAGGACTCCTGGGTAGGGGTAAACAAAACCTGAGGAATGCTCACTTGAGTGAGACCGAGGACAGCCCACTGCTGTGGTGCTGTGGTGCAGGACTGTCCTCAGGGCTCTCCCAGGGGGAGTCCCACAAGCTTGCAGTAGGTCCTGGGCCAAGCAGGGCTCTCATGGTAAGAGACACGCAGGGGCAAAGGCAGAAATCACACTGCTCTGCCCCGAAGGGAACCAGGAGAGGGGAGAGTTGTGCTTGGGCTGCTAACCTTGTCCAGCTCCTGGAGTTGGTTCAGCACAACTACCGATGTGCAGGTGTAATCCCAGACCAGAGCCCAGAAATCCACCAGCGTGGTGGGGAAAGGCAGCTGGGTGATGATGATTCTCTCCTCCTCGGTGTACGTCTGCAAAACACACGGCTCTGCATGTGGGGGGAGAGTCCCACAGTCCCCGAGAGCCCTTCCCACAGCGGGAACGGCTCCCTACAGCCCTGCTGAGATGGAGAAGGCACGGCCACCCCAGCCCTGCTCAGAGCAGCCCAGGTTTGCGCCCCGCTGCCCTCTCGGCTCATCACAGCCGGTCTCAGCTCCCAGCGGGCTGTGTCCGGCACTCGCTGCTGCGCTGCCGGCACAGCCAGGGCTCCGCCGATCGCGATCGCGGGGGCCATCTCCTGGCAGCAGGGCCAGCAGTCACTGTGCAGGAGCCCGAGGGCTGGGACACCTCAGCCCGGGCCGGGATGCTCTGCCTGGCCCTGAGCAGGGGCGCGCAGGAGGGTCCCCGCTGCCCCGAGCAGCTCCCGCTCTGCCGGCGCTGAGCCTTACGCTGGCGAACACGGCGTTGATGTAAGCTGGAGAACCGTCTGCGTTCACCGAGGACATCAGGATGGGCCGGCAGGAATCCGCTGCGGAGCCAAGGAGCAGAGACAGGGAAACGATGGGTCAGTGTGTCCCCGCAGAGAGGCAGGGGACATTCCCTGCAACAGGTACAGTCAACATAGCTTCCTGCAGCATGGGTTGGAGAGGACTGAATGGACAGGCACCTCCACATCCATGGCTGTGACAGCTCAGGGCACCCTGATGTGGGATGTCCAAAACCCCTTGGTTGGGAACACAGCAGATCCACCCTCCTCACTGCTCCCTGATGTGCCTCATCTGAGCATCTCAACTGGGAAAGTTTAGACCAGGGACATATTTATCCCAGGTGTACCTCATGTACCTCCAACAGGCTCAGAAGGAATCAGCCTAATCTGTATTTATTATTTACTGAGCAGAAAACAATGACTGGACTTTGAGCAGAACCTCAGCCAGTGTCATGTGCTGAGGAGGGCAGCAGCAGGACAGCATCGTTTCCCCCGTGCTGCTGTCAGGCACTGGGTTTTAGAGCAAGAGGCTTGTCTTAGGTTGCAATACAGGATGTGACTAAAAGTATGTATTCTATCACCATCTGCTGAAACCAGGTGTGGTAGTGATCCTTATCTCTGTGGGAGATATCCTCTGTTGATGGGCCATCTGATAAAACCAGGTGGGACAGTCATCTTTATCTTTTCCACAACCCATCCTTCCTCCAGGAAGATATCGTCTGTTAATGGGCCATGGAGTCCCACTGAATGGCTGATAAAATTACATCACTCCATTGGCTCCCACTGAGTGATTGACAAAATTACATCATCCCATTGGGAGATGCTCCAGCCAGGGGGACGAGCCAAGCCTTTCCTACCTTGATAAAAACTTACATCTGGAACGCCAAGGCACACTTTTTTCCAATGGATTCCAGAGGAAAACCAGACCTTTCCACATCATCGCTGGACCTTCAGAGGAAAACTGCACCCTTCTAGAGGAACACTGCTTCAACTGAACTGCATCTGTCACTCCTGGAGCCACCATTTAATGGGACTGCTACCAACACCCTGACTGACAGGGTGTCAGGTTGTATTCTGACTCTGTTAGTAGTTTGGGGTTTGTTCTTTGTAATACTGTATTTCTATTTCAGTTTTCCTAGTAAAGAACTGTTATTCCTATTCCCGTATCTTTGCCTGAGAGCCCCTTAATTTCAAAATTATAATGATTTGGAGGGAGGGGGTTTACATTCTCCATTTTAAAAAAGAGATTCCTGCCTTTCTTGGCAGACACCTGTCTTTCAAACCAAGACTACCCAGCCCTGCTAGTGTTACCTGGCAGGATCCCTGGCTTGCGGTTCTTGGGTTGGTTTCTGGGTTTTTCTGCTTCTCTGCATGGCAGGAGCTGGAACAACTCAGAAAATCTCTGCAGGGCCTGTAGGGATGATTCACCCAAGTCAGTCCTGCCTGTTAGCACCTCACCTTCTTGAGCCACTCCAGAGAATGATCCTCCATCCCACTGAAGGGGAGGGGAGCTGGGAGGGGGTTGGCATCACAAATGAGCCCTCAGAGCACCAGACTCCTGGTGATACCTTGAACTCCTTCTCTAGGACTCTGTTGTGGCCCGTGGTCGCATTCTCTCGAAGGGAGTGGACAAGGGTGGTGATGCTCTCCACTGGGACCCCGGTGTTGCCGCAGAGCAAGCCTTCGAGCAGCGCCTCATACAGAAAGCTGTACTGCTCCTGTGTGAGGACACGGGTCAGCTGCACAGTCTGGAGCCACTCCAGGAGGAACCCTGCAGCTCCAGATCACCAGCTGTCAGCAAACACTGCCAGAAGTGAGCCAGGTTCATCCTTCACCTTCCTGCTGCGGATGCCTGAGGATCCCTGATACTTCTCACTACAGGCAGCCCTGCTTTGGGACACAGCCAGCAACTCCAGAAACCCGGACAAGATCATCTTCCTGAGCTTTAAGGCTCCCTCTCCGACCAGATCTCTGCTCTGGAGAAGGCAGCCCGGAAAACCTGTGGACTAATTAGACCTTGTACAAGCAGCTGGTTGGTCCAGCCCAACCTAGTTTCCTCTAAAGGAAGCCAGCACTAAGCAGATCTGGGGACACAGTCCCACCACTGCCTACAGGAGATGCCAGGAGGGCAGACATCCTGAAAACCTCAGGGACAGGTGGACTCTCATTCATTATCCTTGTCTACAAGACAGCCCTTCTGTATCCGGGTGACAGATGCATGCAAATACTGCTGATACCTCAGAGAGTGTCAGGGAAATGCAGATCCCAACTAGATTTGGACACAGCATTGAAAAAAGATCCTTCAGTCTCCTGGTAGCCCCAGTCCCTGTGGCTAGATCAAGAACAGCATGACTAATGAGGCTTTGCATGCCACATCCCTGGGAAGGGTGGTGTTGACAGCAAAGGGCTAAAAGCAGAAGAATGGCTTTTCATTCAGAAGGAGCATGGTGGATTCTGTCAAGTGGCCTTCCTGCTGGGAATACCAAGGCCTGGAAAATGACAGTGTGAGATGTACACAATGTGGATACAAAGTATCGTGGATAAACAGCCTACTGTTGTTTATCCTCTGTCTGCTTTGGGGAGTAGAATCTATGTAGAAAGAGCGTAGGCATTTACAGAGATCTGGAGGCAATTGTCGTGGACATGGTAGAACTCCCTACCTCTCCCTGTGGGAGAGATCAAACACCAGAGACCATAAAAACACAGTGGAGATCACAGCCCAGCTGGTAAACTACATGTGCACAGGCCTTTTTAAATGGGTGAAAAGAGCAGATCCACTGTCCCCCAGGATGGACTGAGCCTGATGGTGCTGGTGTTCCCACTTATATGTGTTACAACCTGGGATCCTCCAGCTAGAGAGGCAATGAAATAAATTTACTCTTGCCATTTCAGCCATGGTTTTGTGGTTGTTCTGGCCACCTGCCTGTGTCGACTCCCATAGGTGGAACTGGATCTGCAGCCCGAGGTGTGGAAGGAGCAAATACCTCTCCTCACCTTGGTCTGCACCATGCTGACTCGCTGCTCCCGCAGCTGCTGCACGCAGTGAAACACGTCCACCTTCCCCTCAGCCTTCCCCATCTTCAGGAGGAAGTCCAGGGCGATGAAGGTGCCCGTGCGCCCGATCCCGGCACTGAGGACACAAAAACTGCGGGTCAGTGCTGCCCCTGCTGGCTGTGCCCCAGCACCCAAACAGCCCCAGCCGGCACCTGCAGTGCCCCAGCACGGGTCCAGCGGGTGCTTCCAACACCCTCTTGTTCACCACCTCCACCAAGCACAGGAGCTGGGACGCGTTTCTGGGCACCCCGTGGTCCGGCCACAGCAGGTAGTGAAACTGCTCCACTGCTCTTGGGAGAGCACAGCCTGCCTGCAAAAAGGGAGACGTGGCTGCCAACAGGGAGATGGAAGCGACCAGGAAACTTGTGGGAAGTGGCTGCATGCCAACAAGGTGGGAGCAGAGGAGAAAACCATTTCAGAGGGCCACCAGCACAGATTGCTCCCTCCAGCACCCACACCATAAGGACTGCACTACTGTAGCTCCTCAGACAGTAAAGGGCAGATTCATCCATCACACAGCAACACAATTAATTTTGTTCTCTGCTTCACCGTGCTCTGAACAGTGAACACAAAGCAGGAATAGCAGCTTGTGCCCCAGAGGAAAACAATAAAAATCACAGCCTAGGGTATTTCTATAGTCATCAAAAAGGCCTGGCTTGCCCAGAAAAGACATATCCTAAGGCTGTTACTACACTAATGTGAATGTAGACACTCGTTACCAGCCCATTGTGATTTTCTCTAAACATCCCATTCACTTGGCATGAGCTAATGCTACATCTTACCATCAGGTGCTCTTGGAGCTTTACATTTCAGCTACATATAGCTCTGGGCAAGACAAGAAAGGACAGAAATATGCACCACTGCAATTTCTTTATACCGTACCTGTTTTCCCTCCTTGCAGCTCCTTCAGTTTCTGCCCTTTATCTGAGATGTAACTCCAGCAGGAGCACACAACTTGGGAAATGACCTTATGTAGGTTATCTTAAACCATAAACCACCTTTCCAGATTTAGGACTATTAGGGAGCATCAGTGTGGACCTTCTGCAGATTGATTGAGGTGACAGGCAGGCACCTGTCCCATCATCCTGGATGGCATGTGCAGAGATTCCATTTTACACTCTTTATCTCCTTTTATACCCTTTATCTGCTTGTATACCCTTTGTAATCACCTCACCCAGCCCCTCAAGAATCTACAATATTCCCATGTGCAACGTCATTCCACACTCATCTGAGGTGACCACTGGAGCTGCCTGCCTGCCTTTGCCTGGCACAGAAACCTGGGACTGATGGCCTGGCATGGATTCCATTTATAGCAACGTGCTAACACCAAACCTCCTTGTGCTGGAGTCCAGGCAGGGCTCCTCACAGGGCCCACGTCTGACAGCTCCCACCAGCTGCTGGAACACAAACACATCCTGCATTCCCAGCTCAACTCCATGCCAGGCTTACCTTCTGCAAGCAGAAGATGCGTTTGACAAGGCCTGTGGTGGTCCAGGTGTTGTTGAGTGTCACGGTGAAGTCGCCATAGACCTGCTCCTGCTCTGGCCAATACTGCTCACACTTGATCTGTCAATAGCAGTGACACCTCTGGGCACAGGCAAACTCACAAGGAGAGCATTGCAGGGTGCAGAGCTGCTCCCTGTCCCCACTGACAGCTGCACTGGGAGCACAGCAGGTGTGGAACTCTGGGCTCTGGCAATGCCCAAGCTGAGCATGGGCTGAGAGGTTTTCTCTACCTTGTTCTGCTCCACTAAGCCCGTCAGCATCACAATGACTGAGGTCTTCTCCTGCCAGACCATGTGCCAGAAATCCACCACTGTCCCAGCCAAGGGGCCTAGGGAAGAAGGAAGAGGAGAGCTTTGTGTCAGTATCCAAACCATGGGGGTGTGTTCCCAGGCACAATTTGGACATTGCCAGGCTTTCCTCTGCCCAGACACAGAGGGACAGCCAGGGGACATCAGCCCTGACAGGGGTGCTGGCCACATCAGCTTCATCATCATCTTAGAAATTAGGACAAGGAAAAGGGACAGAAGATGAGCCCAGGATATGTCAGGGATTCACTGCTGCTTTAGGGGCTCCTGCATGCACACCCTTGATGACCGTGACCTGCTCCCATGTTTGGGGCCCTATTTGCCAAAGAGCATTTCTGCAGCTCTACAAAAAGCCAAGACCTCCTCATTGCATGCTGCACAGAGCAGGCAAACCCAGCCAGGCTTTGCACTATTGGGAGGAGACTGTATCTGAGTGCATTGGGTGCAGACATGCCAGGCATTTGCAGGATTGTGCCTGTCATGCCAGCTGCCAAAGGCAACAAACTTGGCTTGGGATGGTAGGACCATGTCCTCATCCTGGGCAGTGCAGACACCAGCTCCAGCTGCTGTCAAGCTACCACTGAGACCTTCCATGCCCTGCAGCAGCTGCAACAACTGATCAGGACAGAGGCCCAGGAGATGCAGGGACTTGGAGGGAGCCATTCACAGCTCCCTGGCTGCTATCCCAGTACCCCATTGCCCAGATTGCTCAGGGCAGAGTATGGCATCTCCTGAGGATGAGGTTTGGGAGCACCTACCTTGAGCTGCAATGAAGAAGCGAGGACTTCGGTAGGTCTGCAGGGGAGAGATTAAAACAGCTCTGATCATATGAGCTCAGTGTTTAACAGGGATGAAATAAAGCATCCATCCTCGAGGCACCGAAGCCCAGAACTCTCAGCACAGTGTGTCCCACAGCACCTCTCCGGGCCAGCACAGACAGTGGGTACCCAGGGGCTGCATCTCCGTTCCTGCCCCCTCACGTGGGTCCCTTATCGTTAGAGATAAGAGCTGCACACAAACCCAGAGTATTACAGGCAGCTCAGAGAGGATTCAGGGGAAGTGACATCCCACGACCTGCCAGCTTAAGGGCAAAAAGTGCCAGACCTCAGGGCCCCCATGTGAGCCCCAGGACTGTCCTCACCCAGCACAGCCAGGCACCTTTCCTATCCTTCCCAGGGTGACAGTTCCTCACTACCTACATCCACATAACTGGCATTGATGTAGCCATTCCCGGTGTCAGAGGGCTGCAGCACCACACGGCAGTGATCATCTGAAAGAGAAGGGAGGTGGACTGATGCTTTAGGACAGCGACAGAGACACTGCTTAAGGGGGAAGGTGTAATTCATTAAAGTCTGTGATTGTCTGTTGTCTCCTCGGCAGCACCCCAGGCCTCAGGACATGTTCAGGGTTAAAGAACAGCTGATGACACAAGGGGTGACAATGCGCAGCAGGAAGTGTAATGGAGTTTTAGGGAAGATTATGAAATAGCCAAATGTACACACCATGTGGGGCCCAGAGGAGCTTTAAAGTTTGAAAGAAATTGGGTCATTCCTTCCACTTTCCCACAAATACCTTCCTCTGGATGGGACATGACAGTGTTCAGCAATGACTAGCATCAGGAACAGGAATATGATGTTTGATTAAATTTGCAGGAGGGTTTGAAGAGCAGAACAAGGATGCTCCAACAGGATATAAAAGAGTGGGGGCAGAAATCCATCTGGGTTTCAGTGGCCATGGAGGATGAGAGCAGTAGCTCAGTATTTCTGAAGTGCTGGAGGGGCACGTACACCAGCCCAGCATCCTGTGCCAGCCCAGCCAGCTCCAAGAGCCTGAGCCAATCCCTGGAGAGCTCTGCTTACATGGGATGATGCTCTTGTAGCGGTTCTTGTTTTGATTACATAGCTCCTTCCCAGCGTTGCAGGGGTGCAACAAAGTGGAGGACAATTGCTGCAGAGGAAGAAAACAAGCCAGAATACATCAGCACTGGGACGTATCCTGGGGCTGGCCAAGGCTAAGTGCATCACACACGCCGGGAAGGGCTGAGGGGTGGGCGGTGCAGCCAGCTGGGAAAACAAAGCTAAACCAGACCTGATATTCTCTAAGAAGCCCAGCACCATGCCTGTTGACTGATTCATCATCTGTCTGCTCTGCCTCTATTTCTTCCCTCTTAAACATCTTCAGAGCCTCCAGCAGTTCCTCCACCGGGATCTGTGTGTTTGTCTTGCATCCATCTGCAGAGACCACAAGGACAGGACTTCAGCATCCAACTGGTGCTAAACTGGCCAGTCCTGGAACTCTGCAGCTGGCACAGAGATGGCATTGCAGCAGCCAGGACTTCTCCAAACCTTAGATTGTCCCTCCCCACACAGATCCCTTCTCCTGGGAGGAGTCCCTTTCCCTGTGCCAGCCAGCTCTGATCACCTTGCTCCTGCAAGGAACTTGTGGGACCTGCAGTCATCCTGCCTGAGCTTTTAACAGAAAGCCTGGCCAGACAAGGCACACAGGGCCCTTGCTCATACTTCACCTTTTTTACATCCTCTCAGGGGTATAGTGCTGTTGTTCTCTGAGGCTTTTGAACTGTTGTGCTTTAGCCTGCAAAACAGCAAGTTAGGTGCACAGACCAGCAGAACAGAGAGACAGAGGGGCTCTGGCCATCGATTTTGCCCTCATGTTTTATTTATAGTAATCCCTAGGAGTTAGAGGTTTACATGTTACTGAATTAAGTGTTCCTCTTAGTGCTGGTAGTTCTATGTGGCTTAGTGTTTCCTGCTCCAAAATTAGGCACAAAAAAAATCTACAGCAGCAGGAATATCCCCAACTCTTTTCTTCCTCCAGTAGGAGAGCCTTGTTATCCCTTTTGGGAGAACCAGGCATCCTTTCTAATTGGGATATCCTCTCCCCAAGCTAGTATAGTCTTTTTTAAAGTTACTGCCTCTTCCCAACCTGGGGAAGAGCTTGCAGAGAGCAATCCAGAACTGGTATATGAAGCATCAGGAGTGAAAGCAATGACCGTGCATGTTCAAGGAGCTGCTGAGCCTGGATGTTTTTTGCTGGGTGTTTGTAGTAGGCAAGTGGGGCTGAACTGTTTGCATGCATCTGTACCTTGAAAACACTTACCAACACTCTCCCTGCTGCCTGTTGTCCGTTAGGCCAAACTTGGGAACAGCTCTGTGAGCCCCAATGTGGGGCATCTCATCCTGAAATACCTGTGCCCCACTGTCCGGGACATCCTGAGTGATGGGCTCAAGGCTTACGTCCTGGACATGATCATTGGCCAGAGGAGGAACATCCCCTGGAGCGTGGTGGAGGCATCCACCCAGCTAGGTATGGATGTTGTGCAGCAGTGCCTGTGGTAGTTGTGGTTCTGAGGTGCTGGGGGAGGTTGGCTTTGAGGATGGGAGTGCAAAACACCCGTTTTCCTGCCTGCAACAGGGTGCACATTGACCATCTCTAGCAAGAAGAGAGAGACACTCGGCTATTCTGCCCAAGTATTTATTGTCACTTCCCCTGAAATTTGTAAATTCTCCCCTAACAGGCCAAACCAATAAAAAAAGGGGGAAAAAAGGTCGACAGAATTCATTCCACATTGGTTTCTGTGTCATACTGGGAAGCCTCATAGCCTGATTATGGCAAATCTTCAGCTCTGTGGTTATCTCTATGATTGCAGACACCCCAAATTATAAGCACACACTACAATATTCTCTTTACATGCTGATTTTAAGCCAATGGCTGTGATTGTCACTGGAGTGTGGGAGGCCGGTCCTTGTGGTCATGAAACTGTCCCAGAGTTTTGGAGTGGTGGTCTGGGATGGATCACAGCCCATCTCCCATGTGTAGCCTAAGTGCTGGTATGGAGTGAGCTCACGCTGGCATGGTGGAGAGGCAATGCACACATATAGGGACACCCAGACAACATCTGTCTTGCCCTGCTGCTCCATCCTGTGAGCAGTTTTGGCTTTTCTCACCACAACTAATCTCAACAATTTGCTTCTCTCCATAGGCCCCTCTACAAAGTTGCTGCACAGCCTCTACAGCAAGATCAGTCAGTACACAGAGCTCACCAACCACACCATGAGGTTCAACGCATTCATCTTCGGCCTCCTCAAGTAAGCAGGACCCCTGGGGTGGCTGCATGTCCCTGTCCAGGGCTGGCAGCAGCTGTTGGTCCTTGACTGCAGGCACGAACAGTTGACCATGAAAGAAACTCAAGAATATGGGAAGCCTTGCCCAGAATTAGGCAAGGGAAGGGAGAAGCTGTAAGCCTCAGGGAACTCCTTCCAGGTCAGAACTAAGAATGAGTGGCTGTAGCAACTGAAGAACAGGGTCAGTCTGTTTTAGCCCCAAAACATGAGGTGAGAAAACTCTGCCTGTCCAGTTTCATATGAGGTTAGACATAATATATGCCTTAATTACTCTTGGAAATTCCTCTTTAAAGCACTCTTTCCTGGAGCTGCAGTGGATCCCAAGGCATGAGGCTCTGAAGGAGAAATTGCCCTGGTCCAGAACTCCAGACTGGCCCTTCTAGTTTGGATAAGGAGTATGCACACTCTGCTGTGTTTAACAGAGGAAGTCAGCGATATGTTTTTGTGGGTGAAGGGATAAACACTGCTAGGATGGTGTTTCCCTGCTCCTCTCTGGTGGGCAGCAAGAGCCCTGGCAGTGGCAACAGAGTTCCCAAAATCTCCAGATCTTGTAGAACTCCTCCAGGCAGGAACAAGCTCTTCCCTGCTCTCTCTGCACAGGGTGACCCAGCTCTCCCCCACTGGCACAGGATACTGGCATATTTTGGGCTGAGCCATCAGCACTGGTCTCGTTTTGTAGATCATTTGCCTCTTCCACAGCAGCCTCTTCTCAGCAAAACAAAGCTCTGTCAAGGACACAGGAGCAGAAATAGTGAGGAATCTTGCCGCAAACACGGTTGTCTGGGGTTACAGTTGCATTGTAAAGCTGTGTTTGAAGTTCGGTGTCAGGCTGGGTGACTGTGATCAGGGCATGCTGATGGGGCTGAGCCACTGACCTTTCTGAGGTTCACAAGCTCATGCTTTGTAAATGCCCTTTTCCAGCCACGCTTCTTGTGGCACAACAGCAAGGATGAATGGGCTGAAATTTTCAGAGATTTTCACTGTTTCTTTCTCACCCTGCTAATTTTCCATCCCTGCAGTATCCGGTCCTTGGAGTTCTGGTTCAACCACCTTTACAACCACGAAGGTAAGAGCCTGAAGGCTGTGGGCTGCAGTGGGTGCCAAACTCTGCACACAAATAGAACATGGGATGGAAACGTGTTTCTCTTGTTGCTCTCTCAGTGTGAGCTGCTCTTCTCTGCCCTGAGGTGAAGGACTAAGCTGTACGCAGTCTCAATGTAGCAGGGAAATCGCAGGTGGAAGTCCAAGCACTATGTAGCTCCTTCCACCTGAACCTGGACTTCCATTCTCCTTCCCGCCTGCAGCTAGTACCCAAGGCTAGACAGATCATTACAGATCCCTCAATCTATCTGCAGGAGATCAGATCTAAGCTTGCCCAAATTTCTATGTTCCCTGCCCGGTGCTTGAGAGTTTTGTATGCCTGGAGGTTTG
This sequence comes from Acridotheres tristis, assembly GCA_037013685.1. Lineage (NCBI taxonomy): Eukaryota > Metazoa > Chordata > Aves > Passeriformes > Sturnidae > Acridotheres > Acridotheres tristis. The sequence continues at coordinate 70,262,496 of CM072919.1, forward strand.
CACACAGTTACTCAAAACTTTTCAAGCCCGGAAAATAGGAAGAAACGGAAAGGAACATCTGACATACAAAAAGCACATTTTACCAGAATAGAATAGAATAGAATAGAATAGAATAGAATAGAATAGAATAGAATAGAATAGAATAGAATAGAATAGAATAGAATAGAATAGAATAGAATAGAATGGGGTCTATGCTTATCCTGGCTTTCTGAAGCAGAAGACAAGCACCTATTCCAAGCCATCATTAAGAGCTGGAAGTGTGAGTAAAAGCTGGGGCTGTCAGGGTGATGAGGGCTAAGTGGAAGGGTTGGAGGGAAGGTGCAAGTCCTGTCTGTGGTGTAGATTTGTTATCTTGCTGGGCTAGGGCCACAAATCCCATTCCCCTCTTTCTCCCTGGTTAAGAGACCTGACAATAAAGCAGGACAGAGGGGTAATGCAGATGTGGACAAATCAAGTGAACAATTAGTGCTAGAGATAGAAATGCTAATTCATTCTCTGCTAAGCCCCACAGTGCAGGTTGCTGTGCCTGACACCTCTGTCTGCAGAGGTCTGGTACTGGCCATATCTGCAGCTCCTTGTTCATCTCCAGAAGTGGAAGAACAGAATTTTCACATGTGCCAATGCTTTATCCCCACTTTACTTCCATTTGGTGGCAGACATCATCTGGTTTATAGTCTGCCAGGCAAGTCCTGGCTGCAGGTACAACTGGAAAGCTCTGTCTGGGCCAGTTTGCTGAGAGGTCATAGAGCATCTGGTGCTCCCTGACCCAGGCCTGAGCCTCACACTGTGACCAAAAACTGGCGTCCATGTCCTTTCCTCATAGGCTTCAGCAGCTTCATGGTGACTTGGCAATGGGGGCAAGAGCGTTTTCTTCTAATCAATGTCTGTTTTCCTACAGACATCATCCTGGCACACTACCAGCCAGTGGGCTTCTTGTGCCTGTCTCACAGTGTGTGCCAGCCTCTTTTTGAGGAGCTCCTGCTCCTGCTCCAGCCTCTCTCCCTGCTGCCCTTCAACCTAGACCTCCTGTTTGAGCACCACCTGATGCAGATGGGCAAAGAGCAGCAGCAGCAAAAAGAGCTGCTGCGTGTGAAGCAGGACCTGCTGCTCTCCGTGCACTCCACCCTGCAGCTGATGCGGACCCGGGGCAGCAGTGAGGATCCTGATGGCTGCAGCACTGCCCCTGAAACATGCCAAGGGGCTGCCAGAGGTGGTGACGTCTCACCAGGGCACAGCCCACAGCAAGCCGTGGGTGAGAAGAGGGTCAAGGGAGTGGGAGCCTCCTGCGGAGAAGGTGACAGGGAGGAAGAGCAGAGCAAGGTGCGAGAGAGCACGTGGGAGGGGAAGAAGGACAAGCAGGCAGGCTGGTGGTACCAGCTCATGCAAACCTCTCAGATTTACATCGAGAGCTCAGCCGAAGGCTCCAAGTTCATCCGCTCTGAGAAGAAGAAGGCGGCTTTGAATCCTGCGCCCCGCTCAGTGCAGACCCACAAGGCACCACCTCCCCGGGAAGGGGTGGTGGAGGGTGCAGAGGCTTGTCCCATTGCTGAGGGCACCTTGGAGGAGAGGCCCAAGGCGGCCAGCAAGCCAAGTCCTGAAGCCGTGGAAGAGCCCTTGGAAAAGCCCCAGCAGGGAGTGGTCGGTGAAGAGGTGAAGGAACGGAGCTGGCCCTTCTGGATGGGCAGCCCCCCAGACTCTGTGCTTACAGAGCTAAAGCGCAGCAAGGAGAAGGAGGCTCAGCAAAGAGTGGTAGCAGCAGCAGAAGCAGCCCCCCAAGAGGACAGCAACACCAGTGCATCAGAGGGCAGCCAAGTCATCAAGTGGGGACACTTGTTTGGGTCCAGGAAGGTACAAAAAGAGCCAAGGCAATCAAACAGGTAAGGGCAGGGGTGGTTTGGGGATGAGAAGGGCTGGTTAACCTGGAGTGTGGCAGCACGGGTGCAAGTCAGGCCAAGAACTGACTGCTGGAGTATACCGTGGTGGCACATCAAGGGTCTGTAACCCTGCTCAGTCCTGCCAGCCGGCCTTAATTCCTCCCATACGCTTGCTCAGTCCATCTCATAGGCTCTTCTGCCTGAGCTCTACCACTGCCTTGCCATCTAAACCCTGCCACATGGCCCCATCATCGCCTCATCCCTCCCAAAACCACATGTTGAGAACAGAACATGGAGCCAAGCCTTTTGTAGCTTACAACAAGTATGGGGGAGGCGTGAAGTTGCCCCCAGTAGCTGAGACCTCTCTGCACTGCCTCTCCCTATATCCACCCTTATACTGCTCCTGAAAATGACCACTGGAAATGTGCTTCCCAGTCCAGGCTGTGGTGTTACATCTGTGCTCTCCTCACCTGGAGACCTGGGCCATGCTTAGCAGTGCCCTTTGAGCATGAAGCCAAACCTCTTAAGGTGTGACCTTGCCATGAGAGCAGCTGCTCTGTTTCCCCGGGTGCACTTTCCTGCCACTGACTGCTTCTTTCTCCTCCCTCCAGGTTGCCCTCTGGCTGGCTGAGCTTGGACAAGTCTGTGTTCCAGCTGGTGGCCCAGACAGTTGGGGCTAGCATGTGGCGTGAAGCAGCCCCGGAGCCAGAGCCTTCCCGTCCAGAACCACCCGAGGCACCTGCTGTGGCACGACCAGCCGAGGGGGTGTCTCCTCACCCTACCTGGTGAGTGACACCAAGTAGACAGTCCTGCAGGTGCTGGAATGTGTTGGGTTGAGGGTGGCACGGCTCTAACTGTTGCAGTTTGCCTGGCTCCTTTCACAGTCATGGACCAGTGGATGGTTTGGGGCAGTGATGCAGCTTGTGCATCCATCCACCACAACTCCACAATCTGCAGGTGATGGGGGAGCTGGGGGGCAGCTGGGAGCCTGGCTGGGGAGGGAAGCAGGGGTGTTTTCCTCTCTCCTCTGGGCTTGTGGTGGTCCCTGGGTGGGGTGAGTGTCCTGAGGTGAGCTAACCCTACTTTCCTTCTGCCTGCAGTGAGGTGAAAGCTCTTTGCCATCACATTGCCACTGAGGCAGGACAACTGAGCTTCAACAAAGGGGATATTCTGCAGGTCATCTCCAAGGTGGATGGTGACTGGCTGCAGTGCAGCCTTGGCTCCGAGAAGGGACTGGTGCCCATCATGTACGTCACCCACCCCGAGGACGAGGACTATTGACACGTTTAGGAGGCCAAGCACAGTTCCCTGGGCTGCTGAGGCTCCTCTGGGGTAGCCTACCCTGCCAGAGGAACAAACACAGCTTCTTGCTAGTTTCTTACCTTTCCTGCCATTACAGAATACAGTAACCGTAGGTGGTTCCTTCTTGCTCCTCCTTGTGCAGCTGCCAAAGGCAAACTTAGCCCCCCGGGCTCTTCTGCGAGCTGCACCTCCTATTGCCAGGCATCGCCATGCATGCAGCCACACCAGGGACCGCCTGACCCCCCCCTCCGCCCCACACTGTCTCCAGCACCCACAGGCCATGGACTTGTGCATTACAGGAACCCAAGCAGTCCCTGCCAGGGCAGCGCTGCCCCGCTGCCCAGCTCTTGGATGCTGGGGGTGCAGGATGCTGGCTGTCCCCTCCCTGGGGGTGGCAGTGCAGTCTGCAGCCCCCAGCATCCCCGGCATCCTCAGCCGCAGGGGTGGGAGCAGCCTGCCTTGGCAGGGTCCCTGCGAGGCTGGCCTGATGGCTTGTGTTTATTGGGGCACTGCAAGGTAGGCTCCCCCACACTGGAGCACCCCTGTCCTAGTGTGCTGTAGCGGTTCCTGGAGGGCTCTACTGGGACAAGTGGCCTGGCAGTGCCACGCTGCAGGGCTGGGGCTGTGCGTGGCCACAGCCAGGGGAGGGGGACGGGGGTACGTGTGTGAGTGTGGAGCAAAGGGGTGTGGGGGGGTTGTGAGGAAGGCACGGGGTTGTTCAGTGTTATGTAGGTCCGGGACGGGTAGTGCCACCCTGTGCAGAGATGGGTGCTTTGGGGGGAGGCCCTGTGCCCCACACACTGAGCAGGGAACCAGTGCCTGGGAAGCCCTGGGATGCTCAGTGGAGGGGCGCTGGAGGGGAGGGAATGAGGGCAGGGTTCCTGACTGGGCTAGGGATTTGGGGGCGGTGCTCCCAGCAAGTAGATTGGGGGTGCTCCTAGAGGGAGCTGGGCAGCCTGGGGAGGGAGGGGTGGTGCTCCCTTTGGCACAGGGTTTCTGGTCTTGCTGAGCAGTGCCGTGGGGTGGGGGGGATAAGTGTTGTGCACAAACACAAGGGGATACTGGAGGTCCTGGGGTCCTTGGTAGAGGCAATGCCACTCAACCCCTTCCTTGCCATGTTCATGCCGCCTGCTGTAGTGGGGATCTTCACCTGCCTGTCAGGTGGGGAACAGTGTTAATGAAAGGCCATGCCAGTATTTGGTGCCATGGCCGGCTTGACGCTGTTCACAGCATCGTGCCTGGGCTGGCTTCACCATGGCAAGGGGCCCTGGTCTTGCTAGGTTACCTCCTGCTTGTACATCGCTTCGCGGATGTTGCACCGTATTTAATTTGTATTTCCCTGGTAGAATGAGGTGTCTCGCCTTTATTTATTTCTTTATTTATGATGCATATTAATAAAAAAGGTGCTGATTGAGCTCCCTGATCCCCAGACTTATCATTTCAGACTTACTGTGTCAACTGTGCATCCCTGTGAAGGGTCTGAGGGTTCCCCGTGCTGGGACACTGCACTGCAGGCTTCCTTCTGCATTCCCCACAGCCTACACCAGACCTTCAGGAGGATGTAGGTTGTCCTCAGCAGTCAGACCTGCCAGCTCAGACCTGATGGGTGGAGGGAGTGGGCACTACAGATGATGGTATGTCTTAGGGAGGCAGGGCTGTTTGGGGTCCCTTGTGCATTGCTTGCAGGCACCCAAGCAGGTTTCAGACAGGACATCACACATTCTAAGCCTGGGATCTGCTTCCACCTCTGCTACTGTGGGCAGGGATGCCACTCACCAGACCAAGTTGCTCAAAGGCCCATCCAGTTCGGCCCCATCCTTGAACATTTGAAATCCCACAAGTTTCCATTTGGCAGCTGTGCCATGATGGGCAGGGGCTGCCAGGCTGGGGGTGGGCATGCAGGTGACTCTGGCATATTTGTAGCCACTAGTTTGGGGTCATAAAACTACACAGAAGCTCACATTAACCCCTGAGAGCTGTGTGTGAGCCCAGACCAGCTGAAATCAGTTTTTGGGCCTGCCCAGCTGCAGCCTGGCCTGGGCTCAGGCCCAGCTCCCTGCACTGCCTCTATTCCAGCCCGGAGTCACAGGAGACACTTCCCAGGTCCCTGCTCAGTGAGACCCCACTCGTGGCAGCAGGCCAGCAGTGCTGAGGCTGGGCTGACACTGGGGCACAGCCTGGTTCCCCTCCAGCTGGAGGAGGGACAGTGCTGCTCTCGTGGCACCATCCTGGGATCGGCACTGAAATTGGCTCCGGCCCTACTGACTCCCCCTACTGACTCCCTACTGACTCCCTCCTCTGGGCCCTTTGCTGGCTCCCTGTCTGCCTCAGTGCCTCCAGCTGTACCCTGAAACCCACAAGGCCTCCTCTGAGTGAGCTGCAGGGGCAGCAATGCCCATGAGTGGCTCTCACAGCCACTTTCCCCTGGCCGAGATGTTCGTGGGGCCAGGGCCAGTCTGGTGCCAGCAGCTGCGTGTGTTCCATGACAGGGGAGGACTGGCAAACCAGATGCCACTCCTGGAGAGCATCATGCAGGGAAGGAGCATGGCTGGGTGCAAGCACTGACTTCCAGCTGCAGACAGAAGGCCTTTCAGACACTGGTTTCTTCTCTGTCATCACCAGTGACAAGACCTGAGGGAATGGACTGAAGTTGTGTCCATGGAGATTTAGGCTGCATATTAGGAAAAGGGTCTTCAGCCAGAAAGTGGTGGGGCACTGGAACAGGCTCCCCAGAGAAGTGGACACACCACCAAGCCTGACAGAGCTCAAGAAGTTTGGACATTGCTCTCAGGCACGCGGTGTGACTCTTAGGGAAGTCCTGTGCACAGTAAAAATTTGGACTGGATAATCCATGTGGGTCCTTTCCAACTCAGTTCATTCTGTGATTCTCCAAGGTGGTGGGGCCCTACTTCAGAGAAGGGATGCAGAACTCTTTGCACCATGGATATACCTTTGGGAACAGAAATCCCAAATGAAAGAAGGGAGGCAGGGTGCCCCTTCATAAAGCTACTGATATTGGTCTTCAAGCACGTCTGTGACCGGTTTGCAACACCAAGCAGGGGCAAGCAAGGCGTAAGTGTGCGGCTTTCCACATGCACCACAAGACTGGCAAGAAGATGTGAAACTGAACTCTCTGTAGG
>CM072919.1:70268911-70293388 GCA_037013685.1 Acridotheres tristis
CTCTGGCCATCGATTTTGCCCTCATGTTTTATTTATAGTAATCCCTAGGAGTTAGAGGTTTTACATGTTACTGAATTAAGTGTTCCTTTTTCCCTTAGTGCTGGTAGTTCTATGTGGCTTAGTGCTTTCCTGCTCCAAAATTAGGCACAAAAAATCTACAGCAGCAGGAATATCCCCAACTCTTTTCTTCCTCCAGTAGGAGAGCCTTGTTATCCCTTACACAGGAGAACCAGGCATCCTTTCTAATTGGGATATCCTCTCCCCAAGCTAGTATAGTCTTGCTTTTTTAAAGTTACTGCCTCTTCCCAACCTGGGGAAGAGCTTGCAGAGAGCAATCCAGAACTGGTATATGAAGCATCAGGAGTGAAAGCAATGACCGTGCATGTTCATGGTGCTGCTGAGCCTGGATGTTTTTTGCTGGGTGTTTGTAGTAGGCAAGTGGGGCTGAACTGTTTGCATGCAATTGTACCTTGAAAACACTTACCAACACTCTTTCTACTGCCTGTTGTCCGTTGGACCAAACTTGGGAACAGCTCTGTGAGCCCCAATGTGGGGCATCTCATCCTGAAATACCTGTGCCCCACTGTAGGGGACATCACAAGTGATGGGCTCAAGGCTTACGTCCTGGACATGATCATTGGCCAGAGGAGGAACATCCCCTGGAGCGTGGTGGGGGCATCCACCCAGCTAGGTATGGATGTTGTGCAGCAGTGCCTGTGGTAGTTGTGGTTCTGAGGTGCTGGGGGAGGTTGGCTTTAGAGGATGGGAGTGCAAAACACCCGTTTTCCTGCCTGCAACAGGGTGCACATTGACCATCTCTAGCAAGAGGAGAGAGACACTCGGCTATTCTGCCCAAGTATTTATTGTCACTTCCCCTGAAATTTGTAAATTCTCCCCTAACAGGCCAAACCAATAAAAAAAGGGGGAAAAAAGATAGAACAGAATTCATTCCACATTGGTTTCTGTGTCATACTGGGAAGCCTCATAGCCTGATTATGGCAAATCCTTTAGCTCTGTGGTTATCTCTATGATTGCAGACACCCCAAATTATAAGCACACACTACAATATTCTCTTTACATGCTGATTTTAAGCCAATGGCTGTGATTGTCACTGGAGTGTGGGAGGCCGATCCTTGTGGTCATGAAACTGTCCCAGAGTTTTGGAGGTGGTGGTCTGGAATGGATCACAGCCCATCTTCCATGTGTAGCCTAAGTGCTGGTATGGAGTGAGCTCACGCTGGCATGGTGGAGAGGCAATGCACACATATAGGGACACCCAGACAACATCTGTCTTGCCCTGCTGCTCCATCCTGTGAGCAGTTTTGGCTTTTCTCACCACAACTAATCTCAACAATTTATTTCTCTCCATAGGCCCCTCTACAAAGTTGCTGCACAGCCTCTACAGCAAGATCAGTCAGTACACAGAGCTCACCAACCACACCATGAGGTTCAACGCATTCATCTTCGGCCTCCTCAAGTAAGCAGGACCCCTGGGGTGGCTGCATGTCCCTGTCCAGGGCTGGCAGCAGCTGTTGGTCCTTGACTGCAGGCACGAACAGTTGACCATGAAAGAAACTCAAGAATATGGGAAGCCTTGCCCAGAATTAGGCAAGGGAGGAGGGAGAAGCTGTAAGCCTCAGGGAACTCCTTCCAGGTCAGAACTAAGAATGAGTGGCTGTAGCAACTGAAGAACAGGGTCAGTCTGTTTTAGCCCCAAAACATGAGGTGAGAAAACTCTGCCTGTCCAGTTTCATATGAGGTTAGACATAATATATGCCTTAATTACTCTTGGAAATTCCTCTTTAAAGCACTCTTTCCTGGAGCTGCAGTGGATCCCAAGGCATGAGGCTCTGAAGGAGAAATTGCCCTGGTCCAGAACTCCAGACTGGCCCTTCTAGTTTGGATAAGGAGTATGCACACTCTGCTGTGTTTAACAGAGGAAGTCAGCGATATGTTTTTGTGGGTGAAGGGATAAACACTGCTAGGATGGTGTTTCCCTGCTCCTCTCTGGTGGGCAACAAGAGCCCTGGCAGTGGCAACAGAGTTCCCAAAATCTCCAGATCTTGTAGAACTCCTCCAGGCAGGAACAAGCTCTTCCCTGCTCTCTCTGCCAGGGTGACCCAGCTCTCCCCCACTGGCACAGGATACTGGCATATTTTGGGCTGAGCCATCAGCACTGGTGTCGTTTTGTAGATCATTTGCCTCTTCCACAGCAGCCTCTTCTCAGCAAAACAAAGCTCTGTCAAGGACACAGGAGCAGAAATAGTGAGGAATCTTGCCGCAAACACGGTTGTCTGGGGTTACAGTTGCATTGTAAAGCTGTGTTTGAAGTTCGGTGTCAGGCTGGGTGACTGTGATCAGGGCATGCTGATGGGGCTGAGCCACTGACCTTTCTGAGGTTCACAAGCTCATGCTTTGTAAATGCCCTTTTCCAGCCACGCTTCTTGTGGCACAACAGCAAGGATGAATGGGCTGAAATTTTCAGAGATTTTCACTGTTTCTTTCTCACCCTGCTAATTTTCCATCCCTGCAGTATCCGGTCCTTGGAGTTCTGGTTCAACCACCTTTACAACCACGAAGGTAAGAGCCTGAAGGCTGTGGGCTGCAGTGGGTGCCAAACTCTGCACACAAATAGAACATGGGATGGAAACGTGTTTCTCTTGTTGCTCTCTCAGTGTGAGCTGCTCTTCTCTGCCCTGAGGTGAAGGACTAAGCTGTACGCAGTCTCAATGTAGCAGGGAAATCGCAGGTGGAAGTCCAAGCACTATGTAGCTCCTTCCACCTGAACCTGGACTTCCATTCTCCTTCCCGCCTGCAGCTAGTACCCAAGGCTAGACAGATCATTACAGATCCCTCAATCTATCTGCAGGAGATCAGATCTAAGCTTGCCCAAATTTCTATGTTCCCTGCCCGGTGCTTGAGAGTTTTGTATGCCTGGAGGTTTGCACACAGTTACTCAAAACTTTTCCAAGCCCGAAAAATAGGAAGAAACGGAAAGGAACATCTGACATACAAAAAGCACATTTTACCATTTTTTTTTTTTTTTTTGGAGAATAGAATAGAATAGAATAGAATAGAATAGAATAGAATAGAATAGAATAGAATAGAATAGAATAGAATAGAATAGAATAGAATAGAATAGAATAGAATGGGGTCTATGCTTATCCTGGCTTTCTGAAGACGAAGACAAGCATCTATTCCAAGCCATCATTAAGAGCTGGAAGTGTGAGTAAAAGCTGGGGCTGTCAGGGTGATGAGGGCTAAGTGGAAGGGTTGGAGGGAAGGTGCAAGTCCTGTCTGTGGTGTAGATTTGTTATCTTGCTGGGCTAGGGCCACAAATCCCATTCCCCTCTTTCTCCCTGGTTAAGAGACCTGACAATAAAGCAGGACAGAGGGGTAATGCAGATGTGGACAAATCAAGTGAACAATTAGTGCTAGAGATAGAAATGCTAATTCATTCTCTGCTAACTCCCCACAGTGCAGGTTGCTGTGCCTGACACCTCTGTCTGCAGAGGTCTGGTACTGGCCATATCTGCAGCTCCTTGTTCATCTCCAGAAGTGGAAGAACAGAATTTTCACATGTGCCAATGCTTTATCCCCACTTTACTTCCATTTGGTGGCAGACATCATCTGGTTTATAGTCTGCCAGGCAAGTCCTGGCTGCAGGTACAACTGGAAAGCTCTGTCTGGGCCAGTTTGCTGAGAGGTCATAGAGCATCTGGTGCTCCCTGACCCAGGCCTGAGCCTCACACTGTGACCAAAAACTGGCGTCCATGTCCTTTCCTCATAGGCTTCAGCAGCTTCATGGTGACTTGGCAATGGGGGCAAGAGCGTTTTCTTCTAATCAATGTCTGTTTTCCTACAGACATCATCCTGGCACACTACCAGCCAGTGGGCTTCGTGTGCCTGTCTCACAGTGTGTGCCAGCCTCTTTTTGAGGAGCTCCTGCTCCTGCTCCAGCCTCTCTCCCTGCTGCCCTTCAACCTAGACCTCCTGTTTGAGCACCACCTGATGCAGATGGGCAAAGAGCAGCAGCAGCAAAAAGAGCTGCTGCGTGTGAAGCAGGACCTGCTGCTCTCCGTGCACTCCACCCTGCAGCTGATGCGGACCCGGGGCAGCAGTGAGGATCCTGATGGCTGCAGCACTGCCCCTGAAACATGCCAAAAGGGCTGCCAGAGGTGGTGGCGTCTCACCAGGGCACAGCCCACAGCAAGCCGTGGGTGAGAAGAGGGGTCAAGGGAGTGGGAGCCTCCTGCGGAGAAGGTGACAGGGAGAAAGAGCAGAGCAAGGTGCGAGAGAGCACGTGGGGAGGGGAAGAAGGACAAGCAGGCAGGCTGGTGGTACCAGCTCATGCAAACCTCTCAGATTTACATCGAGAGCTCAGCCGAAGTCCTCCAAGTTCATCCGCTCTGAGAAGAAGAAGGCGGCTTTGAATCCCTGCGCCCCGCTCAGTGCAGACCCACAAGGCACCACCTCCCCGGGAAGGGGTGGTGGAGGGTGCAGAGGCTTGTCCCATTGCTGAGGGCACCTTGGAGGAGAGGCCCAAGGCGGCCAGCAAGCCAAGTCCTGAAGCCGTGGAAGAGCCCTTGGAGAAGCCCCAGCAGGGAGTGGTCGGTGAAGAGGTGAAGGAACGGAGCTGGCCCTTCTGGATGGGCAGCCCCCCAGACTCTGTGCTTACAGAGCTAAAGCGCAGCAAGGAGAAGGAGGCTCAGCAAAGAGTGGTAGCAGCAGCAGAAGCAGCCCCCCAAGAGGACAGCAACACCAGTGCATCAGAGGGCAGCCAAGTCATCAAGTGGGGACACTTGTTTGGGTCCAGGAAGGTACAAAAAGAGCCAAGGCAATCAAACAGGTAAGGGCAGGGGTGGTTTGGGGATGAGAAGGGCTGGTTAACCTGGAGTGTGGCAGCACGGGTGCAAGTCAGGCCAAGAACTGACTGCTGGAGTATACCGTGGTGGCACATCAAGGGTCTGTAACCCTGCTCAGTCCTGCCAGCCGGCCTTAATTCCTCCCATACGCTTGCTCAGTCCATCTCATAGGCTCTTCTGCCTGAGCTCTACCACTGCCTTGCCATCTAAACCCTGCCACATGGCCCCATCATCGCCTCATCCCTCCCAAAACCACATGTTGAGAACAGAACATGGAGCCAAGCCTTTTGTAGCTTACAACAAGTATGGGGGAGGCGTGAAGTTGCCCCCAGTAGCTGAGACCTCTCTGCACTGCCTCTCCCTATATCCACCCTTATACTGCTCCTGAAAATGACCACTGGAAATGTGCTTCCCAGTCCAGGCTGTGGTGTTACATCTGTGCTCTCCTCACCTGGAGACCTGGGCCATGCTTAGCAGTGCCCTTTGAGCATGAAGCCAAACCTCTTAAGGTGTGACCTTGCCATGAGAGCAGCTGCTCTGTTTCCCCGGGTGCACTTTCCTGCCACTGACTGCTTCTTTCTCCTCCCTCCAGGTTGCCCTCTGGCTGGCTGAGCTTGGACAAGTCTGTGTTCCAGCTGGTGGCCCAGACAGTTGGGGCTAGCATGTGGCGTGAAGCAGCCCCGGAGCCAGAGCCTTCCCGTCCAGAACCACCCGAGGCACCTGCTGTGGCACGACCAGCCGAGGGGGTGTCTCCTCACCCTACCTGGTGAGTGACACCAAGTAGACAGTCCTGCAGGTGCTGGAATGTGTTGGGTTGAGGGTGGCACGGCTCTAACTGTTGCAGTTTGCCTGGCTCCTTTCACAGTCATGGACCAGTGGATGGTTTGGGGCAGTGATGCAGCTTGTGCATCCATCCACCACAACTCCACAATCTGCAGGTGATGGGGAGCTGGGGGGCAGCTGGGAGCCTGGCTGGGGAGGGAAGCAGGGGTGTTTTCCTCTCTCCTCTGGGCTTGTGGTGGTCCCTGGGTGGGGTGAGTGTCCTGAGGTGAGCTAACCCTACTTTCCTTCTGCCTGCAGTGAGGTGAAAGCTCTTTGCCATCACATTGCCACTGAGGCAGGACAACTGAGCTTCAACAAAGGGGATATTCTGCAGGTCATCTCCAAGGTGGATGGTGACTGGCTGCAGTGCAGCCTTGGCTCCGAGAAGGGACTGGTGCCCATCATGTACGTCACCCACCCCGAGGACGAGGACTATTGACACGTTTAGGAGGCCAAGCACAGTTCCCTGGGCTGCTGAGGCTCCTCTGGGGTAGCCTACCCTGCCAGAGGAACAAACACAGCTTCTTGCTAGTTTCTTACCTTTCCTGCCATTACAGAATACAGTAACCGTAGGTGGTTCCTTCTTGCTCCTCCTTGTGCAGCTGCCAAAGGCAAACTTAGCCCCCCGGGCTCTTCTGCGAGCTGCACCTCCTATTGCCAGGCATCGCCATGCATGCAGCCACACCAGGGACCGCCTGACCCCCCCCTCCGCCCCACACTGTCTCCAGCACCCACAGGCCATGGACTTGTGCATTACAGGAACCCAAGCAGTCCCTGCCAGGGCAGCGCTGCCCCGCTGCCCAGCTCTTGGATGCTGGGGGTGCAGGATGCTGGCTGTCCCCTCCCTGGGGGTGGCAGTGCAGTCTGCAGCCCCCAGCATCCCCGGCATCCTCAGCCGCAGGGGTGGGAGCAGCCTGCCTTGGCAGGGTCCCTGCGAGGCTGGCCTGATGGCTTGTGTTTATTGGGGCACTGCAAGGTAGGCTCCCCCACACTGGAGCACCCCTGTCCTAGTGTGCTGTAGCGGTTCCTGGAGGGCTCTACTGGGACAAGTGGCCTGGCAGTGCCACGCTGCAGGGCTGGGGCTGTGCGTGGCCACAGCCAGGGGAGGGGGACGGGGTACGTGTGTGAGTGTGGAGCAAAGGGGTGTGGGGGGGTTGTGAGGAAGGCACGGGGTTGTTCAGTGTTATGTAGGTCCGGGACGGGTAGTGCCACCCTGTGCAGAGATGGGTGCTTTGGGGGGAGGCCCTGTGCCCCACACACTGAGCAGGGAACCAGTGCCTGGGAAGCCCTGGGATGCTCAGTGGAGGGGCGCTGGAGGGGAGGGAATGAGGGCAGGGTTCCTGACTGGGCTAGGGATTTGGGGGCGGTGCTCCCAGCAAGTAGATTGGGGGTGCTCCTAGAGGGAGCTGGGCAGCCTGGGGAGGGAGGGGTGGTGCTCCCTTTGGCACAGGGTTTCTGGTCTTGCTGAGCAGTGCCGTGGGGTGGGGGGGATAAGTGTTGTGCACAAACACAAGGGGATACTGGAGGTCCTGGGGTCCTTGGTAGAGGCAATGCCACTCAACCCCTTCCTTGCCATGTTCATGCCGCCTGCTGTAGTGGGGATCTTCACCTGCCTGTCAGGTGGGGAACAGTGTTAATGAAAGGCCATGCCAGTATTTGGTGCCATGGCCGGCTTGACGCTGTTCACAGCATCGTGCCTGGGCTGGCTTCACCATGGCAAGGGGCCCTGGTCTTGCTAGGTTACCTCCTGCTTGTACATCGCTTCGCGGATGTTGCACCGTATTTAATTTGTATTTCCCTGGTAGAATGAGGTGTCTCGCCTTTATTTATTTCTTTATTTATGATGCATATTAATAAAAAAGGTGCTGATTGAGCTCCCTGATCCCCAGACTTATCATTTCAGACTTACTGTGTCAACTGTGCATCCCTGTGAAGGGTCTGAGGGTTCCCCGTGCTGGGACACTGCACTGCAGGCTTCCTTCTGCATTCCCCACAGCCTACACCAGACCTTCAGGAGGATGTAGGTTGTCCTCAGCAGTCAGACCTGCCAGCTCAGACCTGATGGGTGGAGGGAGTGGGCACTACAGATGATGGTATGTCTTAGGGAGGCAGGGCTGTTTGGGGTCCCTTGTGCATTGCTTGCAGGCACCCAAGCAGGTTTCAGACAGGACATCACACATTCTAAGCCTGGGATCTGCTTCCACCTCTGCTACTGTGGGCAGGGATGCCACTCACCAGACCAAGTTGCTCAAAGGCCCATCCAGTTCGGCCCCATCCTTGAACATTTGAAATCCCACAAGTTTCCATTTGGCAGCTGTGCCATGATGGGCAGGGGCTGCCAGGCTGGGGGTGGGCATGCAGGTGACTCTGGCATATTTGTAGCCACTAGTTTGGGGTCATAAAACTACACAGAAGCTCACATTAACCCCTGAGAGCTGTGTGTGAGCCCAGACCAGCTGAAATCAGTTTTTGGGCCTGCCCAGCTGCAGCCTGGCCTGGGCTCAGGCCCAGCTCCCTGCACTGCCTCTATTCCAGCCCGGAGTCACAGGAGACACTTCCCAGGTCCCTGCTCAGTGAGACCCCACTCGTGGCAGCAGGCCAGCAGTGCTGAGGCTGGGCTGACACTGGGGCACAGCCTGGTTCCCCTCCAGCTGGAGGAGGGACAGTGCTGCTCTCGTGGCACCATCCTGGGATCGGCACTGAAATTGGCTCCGGCCCTACTGACTCCCTACTGACTCCCTACTGACTCCCTCCTCTGGGCCCTTTGCTGGCTCCCTGTCTGCCTCAGTGCCTCCAGCTGTACCCTGAAACCCACAAGGCCTCCTCTGAGTGAGCTGCAGGGGCAGCAATGCCCATGAGTGGCTTTCACAGCCCTTTCCCCTGGCCGAGATGTTCGTGGGGCCAGGGCCAGTCTGGTGCCAGCAGCTGCGTGTGTTCCATGACAGGGGAGGACTGGCAAACCAGATGCCACTCCTGGAGAGCATCATGCAGGGAAGGAGCATGGCTGGGTGCAAGCACTGACTTCCAGCTGCAGACAGAAGGCCTTTCAGACACTGGTTTCTTCTCTGTCATCACCAGTGACAAGACCTGAGGGAATGGACTGAAGTTGTGTCCATGGAGATTTAGGCTGCATATTAGGAAAAGGGTCTTCAGCCAGAAAGTGGTGGGGCACTGGAACAGGCTCCCCAGAGAAGTGGACACACCACCAAGCCTGACAGAGCTCAAGAAGTTTGGACATTGCTCTCAGGCACGCGGTGTGACTCTTAGGGAAGTCCTGTGCACAGTAAAAATTTGGACTGGATAATCCATGTGGGTCCTTTCCAACTCAGTTCATTCTGTGATTCTCCAAGGTGGTGGGGCCCTACTTCAGAGAAGGGATGCAGAACTCTTTGCACCATGGATATACCTTTGGGAACAGAAATCCCAAATGAAAGAAGGAGGCAGGGTGCCCCTTCATAGTGCTACTGCTATTGGTCTTCAAGCACTTCTGTGACCGGTTTGCAACACCAAGCAGGGGCAAGCAAGGCGTAAGTGTGCGGCTTTCCACATGCACCACAAGACTGGCAAGAAGATGGGAAACTGAACTCTCTGTAGGAAATATGGGCCAAGCATGTTCCCAGGAAAGGTCTTCCTGCTGGTGACAGCCACAATATGCTTTGTTTCCATGACATTGCACAATAACCAAGAACTGGAAAGTCCAGAGATATGTAATTCAGCATCAAAAAGGGGAAATATGTGGAAATGAGGAAACAGATAAAGCAGCATGGTCACAGTGTCCAGCAATCCTTCCAAGAGTTAAGGCAGCCCTTCAGAGATCCTGGTATCAAAAGGTAGAGGCAAAACAGCAGGAATAAGCACCAGGGCCAGAGGTTATTCAAAACACAGAGGCTCCTTCCAAGAGAAGAAGTCATATCTAGAGGACAAAAATAGTATCAGACGGATAAGACATAAATTCATGATAAGGCAAACAAAAAAGTGAGCAAAGAACAGCCTGTAGAAGCAGCCAGGAGCCCTTTTGTAAACACTTCAAGAACTCCAGATCTGCCATGACATCTGTAGGGTTGACAGGAAAGTGTGTCCTCACAGCAGAGTGACGTCCCTGGGGTGACACAATTGCTGCAAAATGTGGCTCCAGTGCCAGAGCCCTGCAAGGTTTCTGGTGAAATGGGACACACTCCTGGCAGCATGCCTGGACCCTGGCACTGCAGCAGGATGCAGTTCCTTGCCTACACCTGCTGAGGTCCAGCCTGCCCATCCTCCCTGCTGAGCCAGACCTGCTGGGTGCAGCTGTCTGTGTGGCTTTCAGCTTGCCTGGTGTGACCAGAGACACTGGACTCTCTGGAGAAAGCAGAACTGTCTTGCAACACCACTCCATCCTCCCTGCCAGAGCCCAGGTTACACTCAAGGCTGAATTTTCGTGATGTGGAGCAAGGGGAAATGTAAAGATCAGAGAGCTTCCTGACAGCTGTTTGGGCCACACTTCGTCCGTGGCTTTTGAGGCCATGAAGGATTTTCAGAGATGCCAGATACTGGTAACACAGGAGCTGAGAGCCGTTGTTCTGCTGGGAGTGGTGCAGAGTGGCACTGGGGATGTGATTTTTTTTTAGACATTTTTAATTTATGGAATTCTTCTACTCCTTTTGCAAACTGAAGAACCGATTCCTACTGACACCATTTGCTTTTGCAGCTCTAACTTTTGTCTTGAAAGGCCCAGGTGCAAGAAGGGGCAGGGAGAGGTGACCTCTGAGTTGCTGCTGTTGCTGGAGGCA
The DNA here is from genome assembly GCA_037013685.1 of Acridotheres tristis. Classification (NCBI taxonomy): domain Eukaryota; kingdom Metazoa; phylum Chordata; class Aves; order Passeriformes; family Sturnidae; genus Acridotheres; species Acridotheres tristis. The sequence continues at coordinate 70,279,368 of CM072919.1, forward strand.
GAGCAGCAGTTGCTTCCCTCCACTCCCCAAAGCTCCCAGGTACCTGAGACAGAGCACACCTACCTCCCAGACTGTGCCCTTTTGCCATGCCAGGGTCTTGCACTTGCAACCCCAGGACACCTTTTCCAGGGCAAATATGTTTGAGAACACTGAACTCTCTATGGGTGAGCTTCATATTTGAGCAAAGGAAATAAAAGGACACGTTCATGGAGGTGGGGACCCCTAGTCCTGCCAGCTTTGTTGCAGGAAGAGGTGAAACACAGACAAGGGAGACTGATTTTCTGAGCCTAGGAGGGAATGAGGCTGGGCAGCCTCCTGCTCTGTCCCTGAGAGGTAAAAGTCTGCAGGAATATCTACCCCCGGGCAGCTCCTATATTGGTGGAAAAAGAAGAAAATAAGAATTCTACCATGATTTTCTCAGGGTTAGTTTTTGGGGGTGGCTGGGAGGAATATACTTGGAGAGGTCCATCCTACACTGTCCTCCTCAGTGCTTCTGAATAAAGGTGTTGCAGGGTGTGCAAATCAGCAGAAAGCAGAGCCTGACCCCAGGTGTGTGAGCACCAGTCCTTGCTGAGGAGCACAACAGAGGAGAGCCATCACAGGGGACTGCAGCCTGGCTGCAGCTTCTCTGCAGCCTCAGAGAAGACTTGAGGGCTTGTTTTTCTCTTAGTTGTGTGTTTCAGTTGGGATGCAGGCCAGGCACATCCAGCGAGGTGGCTGGGGAAGCACAAATTCAGCAGCTCCTGCCCTGGATCTGCTCTGATGGTTGGGTCTGCTGCTGTGGTCAGTGCCATCAGCCTCCAGCTGCACAGACAGCCTCACCAGCAGTCCCTTTTCTGCCCCTCTGCCTGTGCTGGCATCCCACCCCTTCATGGCCATTCCTACTCCCACCAAGTTTTGACAACACAATGTGCCACAGCAATTGAGCTCGAGGCCTCCAGGGCTCTTGTCCCTTCTGGCCAAGCACCTGCTCTCAGCCCAGTCCTGAGTACCCAAACACTCCTGCCAAATCCTTGACTTTCCCATCCATGGCACACACCACCAGGTAATGAAGATCATCTATGCCCTTCTGAAGTCCATTTTAGCACAATCCTTATCGAGGTAGTAACAAGGTAAGGATTGTCCTGATGCAGTCACTGCTTAACTTTCTGGGTAAGTATGTGTCTTGGTTTGAAAGACAGGTATTTGCTAAGAAAAGGCAAGAGCCCCTTCCCTGAGATGGAGAGTGCAACCCCCTCCCTTCCAGTTATTATAATTTTGGAATCAGGGCCTTTCAGGCAAAAGATATGGGAGGCAGGAATAACAGTTCTTTACTAATATATCTGTGATAATTGATAAAAGATTCACGTTAATCACAAAAGCATTGGAGTTTGTATAAACCAGAATACTAAGCTCTGAAGTGAAGCATGGACACTAGATAATGGAAATTATATGATTAAATAATTCTGTTTTAAATCACCTTGTTATGTTATATTATGTTGTATTATGTTACATTATAATATGCTATGCTTTTCAAGTAAGTTGTATCGGCTACCAGCTTGCAAAATCGGACTTCCCAAAAAGCCCTTCCTGCCTTTGTCTAATCAATACTGCCTATCCCAAAAACCAGACCTCCAGAACTTCTCTGGTGGTCATCTACAAGGACCGGATGGCTATCTGTGACTAATTATCACCCAAAAGCTTTGTGAATTTGTGAACAACAAGAACCCACAGTATAAGAAGAGGCTGCAAACCGAGGTTCGGTGGAGCGTGGAGTGGGCGGTGACCTCTCACGTTCCCCAGCGCGCTGCTTGCTCTTTCTATATCAAATAAAGCAATCTAAATTTTGCTGAATATCGAGACTTTTGTCTCTCATTTATAGCATATCTAACAAGGCAAACAGCAGAAACAACAGCAGCTATAAAAACTGACAACAAAACAGAACAGTGTAGCTCAGTTCCAGTCCCTTTTGGCCACAGACTCCCTCTCCCGGCGCTCAGTTCCCGGTGCTGTGGGCAGGGCAGGCCCCGCGCAGCTGAAGCGGCTGGAGTGATGGCAGCGGAGGCCCAGGGGTGAGAGGGGATGGAGGAGCGACTCCCCCCTCACGGTGTCGGTCGTGATGCTCGGCAGTGTCCGGAGGTAGTGAGATGAAGTGGGAAGGCAGCAGTGCGATGTCTGACAGCAGGGAAGGTGGCTCCCGGCGTCGGGATTGCGGGAAAGGTGGTAGGTAGCAGTATCGGCCGCCTTCCTCTGACTCCAAGAGCGAGCGAGAGCGCAAACCCAGGCCTCTGACCCACCTCTTTTTTTCTTGTGTTCCCCCTATCCCCAACCCCCTGCAAGAGAAAACTGTTACTACTAAGACGTAGCCACAAATACTTAGCATAACAATGGGAAAAATTCCACAGAAAGAAAAGGGGAAGAATCAACGCCCAACAGCCATATCTTCCTGCTAAAGCCCAGCCATGAGCCAGAACATCTCACAAGTCCTTCTGAGATCTGTGCTGGAAGATGAGGCAGCCCAGCTGTAGTTAATAGCTGCTCCTGACAGGAGACTTAGAAACTGTGGTTTTAGACAAGAAATTAGAGACAACAAGATTGCAAAAGGGTCATGGAGCTGAAAGAGAAAGAAGGCACAGCTGACACTGGTGGAGTTTCCCTCTCCAATGAGGAAGCCTTTTGCACCATATGTGATTTCTCTGTGTGCCTGTTTCCTTTCCGTGCTTGCACCACTCACAATCAGATGGGTGTGCAGTGAGGCAGCCGGCATAGCTGAAACCTCAATCCTGCCCTGGGAGCACAGGCAAACATGGCCCTGCAATGGATGTTTCTCCTGCTCCTCACACCTCTGCTGGCAGCACAAAATCTTGGTAAGTCCTCTCCCAACAGTTTTAGGAAACCCCTGGAAAAAGGTAAGCAGTGCCCCCTCCTGTGTCCCCAAGAGAAGCTTCCTTTTCCTCCTTTTGCACAGCTGCTGGCAACTTCATGGCATGCAGAATGCAGCAGCTGTACCAGAGAGGTCTGACGTCCACACCAGGGCCCAAATCCACCAGCTGGGGTGTGGTTAGGCAGAGTTCTGTTTGGGGATGGAGGGCAGCAAAGCTTGGGGTGCTGGGAAAGCCTCAGCAGAGTCTGTAGCGTTCCTCCATGGAGCTGGAAATAGCAGGTGTCCATCTGTCCTTGCACAGTGTCAGGGTGCCATGTCCTCAGCACAGAGGAGATGGGTTCTGGTGCCCAACAAAGACCAGGGGAGCCATGAGCTGAGCCCCCGGGTGCCCAGGAGAGCCTGGGGAGAAGAGTAATAATATTCTGGAATTGCTCTTTAATGGACTTCCTTGGTGCTGGAAGGATCAGGGCACGCCTAGAGTTCTGCTGGGCACTTCCTACACTGGCTGCACTCTTTGATGCCAGCAGAGTCAGTGGGAATTTACAGGCTCACGTGTTATTTGTCCTCCCCAGAGGCTGCACTGTCTGGAAATTGAGCTGTGGGTCCAGGAACTGTGACCTTGCATTGTTCTGTACCTGTCTGAATTGGAGTATTTCTCGAAACTAAGTTCCTTGGAGCTAGGTGATAAAAATCATTAAACTAGCATCTAAGCATGTCATCCTAGTCCACTGTGGTGTTGTATCTGGGTGGATGCAGGCTAGAGAAAACAGCTGATCTAGTGCCTGTGACAGGGCACAGGGAATGGGATCACAAACTGTAATTGCTGATGTGAAGTGACATCAGGGTCTGTACTGTGTGAGAATTGTCACGGGAGCCTGTTTCCTGGGAAAATGTGTCCGTGAAGTTGAAGAGAGTGTAAGCACAGCACAGTGTAATGCAAAAAACAAGGCTGACACTGTAACACAGGATATTGTCCTGCCCAAAGTGTCTTCCCATTGCCCAGATCCCTGCTGAAGGTGTCCTCCCAGGCCAGCATGTGCAACCGTGTCCAAGTGTTTTGTGGCTTTCCTCTTTGTTTCCAAGGTGCACACTAAGACCAGGATCTGTCTGTGTCGAGCACATTGGGATGCAACAGGGACCTGTAGGCCTGCAGACTCCTGTCACACTCTGCAGGTCTCAGTCACCCAGCCATCCCCAGAGGAGTCTGGGGCTGCCTGTGGCAGCGATGATATTGCTGAGTTTGCACCTTGGTGCTTGTGAAAACAGGAACCAAGACAAAACATGTGGTGGCCGCACCCAGCAGTGTGAGCAGCCCTGCCTGCGTCCTCAGCATGTGGGCTCATCCCATCCTGGCATCTCTGCTGAGGGCCACCCTGATGGATCAAGATCCTTCTCTTGCAGAGGGACAGGGCAAGGAAGTTGGCCCAAGGGAGGCAGGAGGGTGTCTCCATTCCTGCTAGGGTGGAATGGGCTGACAGTGGCAGTGGGGCAGGGTAAAGCTGCTGGACAGAGAGAGGGAACAATAGGGTGAGATCCCTGAGCATATTCCATGGCGGATACACGGTACAACCTGCTGTGCATAGTGCCACAGAGAACAGTGCAGGAAACAGCACAGCCACAGGCACAGGATGTGGCTGACACGTGTGGTTGGCCCTGTTATTCTGCACACCCCACCACGGGGACACTGTGCACTCAGCAGGGTGCATTGTGTCCTTATCCTATTGTCATCTTATTCTCTTGCTGTGCTGCTTTCACAAGGCATCTTCCCTCCCTGAAATGTCACACCCGTACAGAATTCTCCTTCCCTTACAGTCCCAGGGCAGGTGGAGACAAGTGGAGAAGCTTCTAAAGCTTCTAGGGCACTTTTTCTGTGCAAAGCAAGGGTCTGGGATCCAAGCTGGCCCTGTCTCCTTTTTCCTCAGCCTTGCTTGACACTATGTAGCGATCTAGTGGCAGCTGACAAGAAGTTCTAAGGAGGATCACAGCTGCAATAATCAACTGTGGGGGTGGGAGGGTGGTAGCTGAAACTAAGCCATAGCCAATCTGAAAGGTTTTGTGCCACCTGAATTCCAAACAGTGCCTACATAGAGTAGATCCTGTGGGGAACAGGAGTGCTGAGAGGTTGTGCAGAGGAATGCCTGGGGCTTGACACCCTAGGGGTGCTGAACTGTGCGCTCCACCATGCTTCCACTTCCCATCACCAGAGCACAGATTCAGGAAACACAAATTTTGCCTCCTGTTCTTAGACACGTGTCAGATGTTCTTTAGCATCTGGTGGATCAGTACAGGTTAAAGTGCCACCATTTCCCAGCTCTTCTCACAATGCCTTGCTCAGTGACTTGCTTTGCCACCCACTTTCCCTGCCATGATTCCCAAGCAGAGCATCCCCAAGGTTCTCTCTGCTCCGTCACTCTTAAAGACCCATTCAGCAGCTTTGGTTGCTAGTGAGGAGTACAGAAATGCCCTAAGACCCCTGTTTGTGCTCTCAGTGCCTTGCAATAGAACTCTCCACTAGTGGAAAGAGTGATTGCTTTTCTTAGCTCCTCTCAGCAAGCACATGGCATCAAACACAGCTAGACTGCAGTGCACTTTGCTGTCACCTCTCTCAGCTGCTCAGCTGCCCTGTCAAAAGGGTTGAACTTTGCCTACTGCTTCTTAGATTTCACCTTGTCCTTTATTCTTTGTGTGTGAGGTAACACAATGTAAGAAAGGACACCTTTTGCTGTTAAGCAAAGGGCTGAACCCAGGAGCCTGACCTGAATTATCAGCATAGCTGTTTCTCCTTTCTCCTGACCCTCCCCTTCTGACCCATGCTGGGGCTTTATTTAGCCTGCCAGGCTCATAACTCCTTGCAGCAGGGACAAGCAGTCCAGATATTTCTGAAAAAAGCTTTCTATATTCATGGGTATTAAACAATATCAGCGAGGAGGGCATTCATTTAATAGCATCAACTATGGAGAGAAACCAAAAGAGTAAATATCTGCCTTTGGGAGGCAAATAGACCAACCTTTTGTTACCACTCCCGTCTTGGACATTCAGCGTTTCCCATTTCACAGTGAGCACACATTGCACGTTACAAAAGGAGCCTATTTGGCCACATCTACACCATAATTTCCTTGCTGAAACTTCACTTGACTCAGCCTCCTTCCTCTAGTTGGAGCAGAGAGCCTGTGGGCGGCTCTCTGCACACCACTGTGCAGGGTGAAAAACAGTGTCTGAGAACTGTTCCATTACTCTCCGAACTGCTGATAATCCTACAGGGTTGGAAGCTGAGTGTTTCTTTCCCCCTTTTGTCTGAGCACTCTCCTTTCTCCATCAGGGTGCCAGCCCCACAAACACTTCCAACTGTTTTGCACAAGTGGGGAGTTCCACCTCTCCAGTGGAGGTCCCTTGACAGCTTCCCATGGGCACCTCCAAAGCACACAGAAAGACCCTGGGTTAGAGCACAGGCTCCTTTGCTCCAGGGTGCCCTTTTCCCACGGCAATTTTTATGGAATGGTTTGGAAAGAAGTGTAAGGAGGGTGAGGACAGAGGTGTTCCCCCCAGCCTGTGCATCTGGACTGCACCCAGCAGCCATGGATTAGTTTCTCCTAATGAGCCTCAACTGCTAATCACATGCCTGACAGGCTTGAACTTATCTGAACTGTGAGGCCGAGTTGGATTTTAGTCAGCAATGTTCTTGAGATGAAAACAGACATGGACTGAAAGTCTCTTCTCTTCCCCATTCTACAGAGAAGCAGAGCTTTCTAGGCTTTACCCCTAAACAATCATCAGAAATGTCACCAGGAGGGACTCTGAGCAGCTGTAGATGCCTGGATGCCGATGGTGTCAGTGCTGTGACAGGGGTTTCAGCTCCTCTGCAGCCACAGGAATGTGGGCAGGAGGCAAGCCCTGGAGGGGCTGGGATGTTTGGGCACTGCTGGCAGTGTGCTCTGTGTGCAGGAGGTAAACAGGCTCTGGCAATCCCTCAGGCTGCCCCGCTGGTGTACACTGCCCCTCTGCAAGGCAAACAAGCTTTTTTGCCATACCCATCCCTCTGTCAGACACTGTTAACCCTCAAGATAATTTCTGATGCTCGTGCACTTCCCTGAAGTGATACTCTCCAGTCACTGGATTCTTCGAGTACGGGAATGAGATGTGGGCTCTGCCTGCCTTTTCCGATCTCTCCCACCCAGCCCTTGGGCTCTGCTCAGAATAGTCCATGTCCAGCTTGGATCTGGGTGCTATATCACCCTCTGTCTGCCCCTGAGCACAACAGGGGCACGTCTGGCAGGTCAAAGGGCACAGGGGAGCCCGTGAGGAATTTAAAAAGTGGGGCCAAATGATCACCTCCATTCCCAAATGCAGAGATACGCTGTAAGACCCATGTTTGTGTTCTCAGTGGTTTGTAGTGCAACTCTCCAATACAACTGGAAAAACAGTGGTTTTCTCTGTGGAAACAGTGTTTGCTTTCCTTAGCTCCTCTCAGCAAGCACATGGCATCAAACACAGCTCAGAGACCTTGGGAGGGAAAGGATGAGTTGCAGAGGACAGGAACAGCCCTGGTGCTTACAAGGACAGAGCAGAGAAGAAGCAAGGAAGGAGTAAGAGGGTTTGCCTGCAGGTCTGCTCTTTGTGCAGTCTTTGTGTCCAAAGGGCAGATGTGGCCACTGACACTCTGCTCGCACACGTGTGGTCTTTGCAGAACCATATTTCACGTGTCTACCCCTGCCTGAGGCTGTGCTGGAATCTGTGCTGCATCCCAGCACCATTCCAGCTCAGCAGACACTGACAGGAGCACTGAGGAAACCCTGGATCAAGTCTGCACATCTGCGGAGGCCTTTTCACCTGAAACAAAGACAACAGAGAAGAGGCTGATGTTTCTGGCAAAGAATTACACTGATAAGTGCCCAGGTCTAAGAGAAATGATTCTCTGGAGTCCTGGTGAAAGTGGACAGCCTAGGCAGAAATGTGTGTCTGTTACACCACCACAGTTCATGCAATCCTTTCACACCCACTTCCAGCCCAGGAGTCTTACACAGCACCTGCTTTCTTTTTTCAAGGAAAAGTAACCTGAGTTGCAGGGGGCAAAAGCAGGGACTGGCAGAATGAAGACCATCCTGCTGTAGGAAAAGACCAGGTTTGAGACCCTCTGAGGTACATGAAGGTGCACTAATTCCTGGGACGTGATGCAATGCATGTGTGGGTCCTGAGGGTGGAGGTGAAGACACTGTCCCTCAGAGCCGAGAAGTTGCAGCAGGCTACTTCCAGTAAAGCTCCCACCGACTGTAAAAGGAGAAGCACAACCCCTTTTTAAAAAGGGGAAATGAGGGAGACCCAGGGAACTACAGGCCAGTCAGTCTCCCTTTGGTGCCGGGCAAGATCATGGAGCAGTTCCTGCTGGAAACTATTCTAAGGCACATGGAAATGATTTGTGATGGATTCACAAAGAACAAATCATATCTGAGTAATTTGTTGGCCTTCTATGGCAGAGTGACAGCATTTGTGGATAATAAGGGAGAAGTGACTGACATCATCCACCTGGACTTGTGCAAGGCAGTTGACATTGTTCTGCATGACATCCTTGTCTCCAAACTGTGAAGGTGTAGATTTGATGGATGGACCATTCAGTGGGGGAGGAGTTAGCTGGATGGTCACACTCCAAGTATTGCAGTTAGTATTTTGATGTACACTGGCACAGGATACCCAGAGAAGCCGTGGATGTCCTATCCCTGAAAGTGTTCAAGGCCAGACTCTGGACAGCTTTGGACAACCTGGTGTAGTGGAAGGTGTCCCTGTACATGACAGGAGGCCTGGGACTAAGTGATCTGCCCTGGGAACCTTCCAGCCCAAGCCATTCTATGCCTGTATGAAAGACTGAATGAGTCCTAAGTGCCAATAAACAATAATTAGCATAATGCCTAAATATGAAAAATTTCAGTTGTGCACAAGTAGCACCTTTTAGTGAAAGGAAAAATTACAAACTTTGAGCAAAGACTAGCTCTCATTTTTGCTGCAGTTAGTCTGCACTGTATTGTGCCTGTAAAGCAGCAACCATGAGACATGTCTTTTTCAAGCAGAGTTACCCCCGGCCTCTGCAAGGAAGTGTGGTAAGTCTAGAGAGATTCATTCATGCTGAAACAACTTTCAGCAGTAAAAGCTTTCCTCTGTGACAAGACTCAGGGAGAGCTGGAAGCAAGGCACTCAGCTCTGTTGTGCAGCTGCAGTCACCCTTGCCCGCAGAGCACCCATGTTTGTGGAAAGACGCTGTCCCAGATACCTCTTGAAATCTGCACCTGCGTCAGTGCCTGCAAAGGAGAATTTCTCTTTTCCTCCAGGTTTCCTGCCCAGCAGGTTGCCATGTTTAGTGTTGCCAGTGGGTTTTGAAGGCTGTGGGAGCTCTCTCAGCTACCAGAAAGTGTGGGACAGTTACAAAAGGAAAACTGGTGAGGCCCCCTTGCACAGAAGTCAAGAGTGGAGCAATGTGGCAGAGGCCAGTCATGCTCCTGAGCACTTACAGCCCCCTCAGCTCCCAAGGCTGCCTCCATTGCAGAGTCTCCATCCCCTCAATCTGCTTCTTTCTTCAGGCCAGGCCCCATATCACTCTTTTCAAGCAACTATTGTTCACATTTCTGTGCTGACTCTAGGAACAAAGAATACCCATCAATGAATAATCTTTGTATGGGCACAGTTCAGGGTCCTCAAATGCAAACTAAAACATGGGAAATGCTTTCATGAGTATCTCCCACCTGCCTGAAATACTTGTTGCTCTTTGCCGGTCTGGGGATATTTTTTTTTCCACTTGTTTGTCAGGGGCTTCTTTCTGTCTGGGGTGGTGCAGCTGTTCTGGTCCGCTACTGCATGAGGCATGCAGAGCACTCCTGGTTTCCTGGGGAGTCCTGATGCCACTTGGGTGTTGTAGGAAGCCGTGCAAACTCTCTGTGCCTGCCTGACTGCATCTGGTAACTCTGGACAAAGTTTGGGTACCTACAGCTCCATTTGTATGGTGGAGGAACACTCACAGACGGTTACAATTCTTATGTGAAAAGTGGCATCTGATCAGAGGGTAGAGACCCAAATTGGGGCCATGCAGAGAGCAGAGAGCCAGCAGCACTCCTGTCGAGAATTTAAGGAAAACAAATATGGAGGGTTACTTCAATCAATTGCCCAATCTACATATTGCAAAACACAACCAAATGTGCAGCTGGTGAAGTAGCTACATGCAGTCCCTGCCAAGTCCCTTCTGCCAGCTCAGATGAGGGGGTGTCACTCGTCCTGGGTGAGGATAGGAGGGATATGGGACGGGAGGTAGCGGCTCCTAGGAGCCGGCAGATATTTTGTGAGAGGGATGGAGAAGAGGACATAACAAGTGTAGCATCCAGACCAAAAGCAAAGTGGTAATTTGAGTGGGATTTAGCTGCAAACAGCTGTGTGTGTTTGAGTGTGAGCAGATCGTGTCCAGCAGAATGACAGGAATGCCAATGAGTGGTGCCAGCAGAGAGTCTGGAGCACTCCCACAGCCCCTGTATTTGTGGGACAGAGCAGCATCCCCCAGGCTGCTGGATGCCTCTGGCTGGGGTGTCTCTGCCTCCTCTATCCCTGCACTGCCCCTGAGGGTGTGAGGAGGGATAAAGCACCTGGGGGATGGGGCTCATCCGGGGAGCTGCCCTCTCTGCCACCCCTCTGAAGAGAGGGGGACTGGTATCCCTCTGGATGGAACACCCTCCCCGCTGAGGATGCTGCTGGAGCCCAGTGACCCTCAGGCTCTGTCTCCTGGCCTTTGCACACAGGAAAATGTAAAGCTCCCTCTGACTGGGACCCCAAACTGCAGTTTAACCCGAAGAGGAGCAGCTATGATTTGAACGAAGTGGTGAGGCTCAGGTGTTCTGGGAAGTTTTTGCCATCTGTACCACAGATTCAATGCATTTCCAGAGGGGCCCAGACCGTGTGGAATGAGACTGCCACCTGCAAAGGTAAGCACAGCCCTGCACCACCCTGACCCAGGGTCCTGAGCTGGTGACAGACCCTCTGTGACGTGGTCATGCATGTGACAGTGCAGGAATGGGAGGCCTTGGCTTTCCTCCATGTCCTGGCAGAGACAATGCTCTTTTTGTCTCCGCACCTTGCTGTAGGCACCTGCTGGGGTCTGTGCTCCTGGTGGGGTTCAAAGGCAGGAACAAGGGTCCCTGCACTGGGGGCTACTGTAAGCCCTGTGCCTTCAAACAATGACTGGGGGTATGGCCAAGCTGGTGGGAGGGGATGGAACTCTGAGTGAAGACTGGAGAGGAATTCAGACCCTGCCTAGCCTTATCCAAATGGAGCCTGAGTCGGGAAACCTGCAAGACTCTACTAAGTGTGCATGGAATTGCTCTTGGGGTGGTCTGCTGCCACCAATAACTCTGTTCTAGTCTGCAAGAGAAGGATCAGCAGTTGATTGTGGTAACCAAAGGAGATGGGCCCTGTCAAAATCAGAGCAAGAGATATCCCAGCCAATCTCTTCCCATCCTGCTTACATCTGCTCCTTCTCCTCTCTTCTGTGCAGAGAGATGCCAGAAACCCCAGTGGGACTCACAGCTCCAGTTTAGCCCAAACCAGAATTTTTACTGGGTCAATGAAGAGGTGACACTGAGCTGCTTTATGAATGACTCTCCTCCCCTTGCTGTGATCAGATGTGCAAACAAGACTTTTCCAAACCAGAAGGATGCTTGGCAGGTGTTGGAAATTGGGGGAACATGGCACAGGTTGGCACAGAAGCTGATCTGCACCATGGGTAAGTTTGGAACCAGTAGATCTCCCCTGCTACATGCACTTCTCACTGTGGAGGGGACCTGGACATCCTGCCATATGTGTGAGACACTTGGGCACAGGTCAGAGTCAGGTCCCAGCTGGGAGTAGTCTCCAAGATGGAGAGAGTTAGAAACCTTCCATGTGGGACAAGTTTTCTCTGTCCCTGCACCTCTTCCCAACCTAATCCTGAGTTTTATGTCATGGGGAAGTTGGATGAAGACAGATCCTGCCCCTCAGTTCACCTCTCTCCCATGGTCCTGTGGTCCTCCTTGCCCAAGCACATGCTCTTTTCCTGCTCTTGGGGGCCCTTGGGTTTCCTCATGGTGTTGAATGCTGATATTAACCACAGTTCATAATGGAAAAACCTTGGTGTCTCTCATGCCTGAGTATTCCCTCACTGAGATGGACTCACATTTTCTCCTTGACAGCAAAATGCCCAAAACCTCAATGGGATGCAGAACTTCAGTTTTCAGAGAACAAAATTGAATACCCGCAGAATATAGAACTGACACTGACCTGTCCCAAAGGTCTTGAGCCCTCCTTCCCCGAGGTCAAATGTACAAAAGCCTTTCACAGAGTGAGTGATCAAAGACCAGACTATGTGGATGCCTGGTGGGGCAGGAAGAACAGAGGTGCCTGGACACGCATTGAGGGAGATGTCCTGTGTATGGGTAAGTGAGGCTGCAGCAGAAGCAGCTCCCCTCTACCTTCATCCTCCTTGGGGCTGTGCTGCCTGTGCAAACTGCTGAAGAGGACAACCCAGCCAGGAGACAAGAGACCAGGTAGAAGCAGCTGGGCAAAATGCAATCTCCTGCAGTGGTTCCTGAGCAGGCTGAGTCTGGGGCTCCCAGCCCAGGCCAGGGACAGAATCTGAGGCTGCCACCCAGGTGCCCATGAAGGTTCCAATATCTTTGCTGTGCCTCCAGGTGCCACCCTGGAATGTGCAGGTCTGCTTGTTCCCCTGCTGGCCCAAGGATAAGGGACTTGGGGGACATCTCCTGCAGCAGCAGGAAATGGAGTAGAGGGGAATTAAGGGAGCCCCGATGGTGCAGGACTGGCTCAGCCCTTGGCACTGCGACAGGAGGCTGTAAGGGAAGGACCTGGAGGAAAAGCAATGCCATCATCAGGAGATGGGGATGCAGAGCTGTTCCAGGAAGAGACAGAGTTGTGCTCACTGGGGGCATGGCAGCACCTGAGAGATCCCTCAGGAGAGATGGGCAGGGAGAGATAAGACGGTAACTTCCCTGTTTGGGCTGTGGGAGGTTCCACAGACAGAAGTGGGTGGATAGGGCAGGTTCATGGATGAGTGATCCTTCACACTTTACAAGCATAAAGAAAGCCCCTCCCAACTAGCCTTCTCCTCAAGTCACATCCCAGCAGATGGATGTGTCGCCTTCCCTCTCCCTTCATTGGCTGGAGGGGCTGCTGGGGATGACTCTCCCACCACTCACCCATACCCACTTCAGCATCTCATCACCTCCCAGCCCATCTAACACCCTCTTTCACCAGTCACAGAAGGATGCCAAAGGCCCCCATGGGACTCCAGACTGCAACTGCTACCAGACCAGGAGAACTATGAGAAGGATGAGAAAGTGATGCTGAGCTGCTCTGAAGGTTTCCAGCCAACCTTCACTGAAATCAAGTGTCAGAGTGAATTCCAGTACTATATTGATGGTGATGATGCAACACAATATGTTTGGCATGGAAGAGATTCCAGAGGCACCTGGGTTCCACTTCAGTCCAGTGTGAAGTGCATTGGTAAGGGAGGGATCACGAGCAGGATAATCCTTTGCAGGGCGGAATCCTGAGAACATCTCTGAGTGGGGACAGCATGGGAAAGGCAGGGTTTTTCCTTGGGCACAGTGCTGTAAGCGTGGTGGCTGTGGAAGCAGCTCCTGCTTCCAGGCTAGGATGAAATGTGTCCTGTTGTGCTCTCCCATGGCACCAAAGGATGACTGCAGCCACAGAGCTGAGAGGGTTTGAGGGAGGCAGGATGCCTTTGCTGCTCCCTGGGAGCTGTGAAGTATCCCAGCTGGGGACATACTCTGATGTTTTCTCTCTCTTCTCTCTAAAATGTCCTGATGTTTGACTGAACAGGTGTGGTTGTGTCACTGGAGAAATTCACCCATTGATTCACATTCAGATTCCTCGTGCACCATGATCCCAAACTCTCCCTGCTGCTCTTTGAGGGAGCTGCAGTGACCACCTTCAGTGCCTCGCTTTACCTCCCAGCAGGCTGGGGTGGCAGGGGGACAAAGCTGCTGGTTGTGGTGCTCAGCTGGGTGTCACTGATCTTCTGCCATCAGGGCTGATTGAGAGCAAAGCCTGAGCACAAGTGGCTTATCATCAGCATTTCCGTTTGTGGCAAAGGTGTTCTGAACTCTGTCAGAAT